>JAGFMF010012069.1:3599282-3621444 GCA_019455555.1 Galemys pyrenaicus | reverse complement strand
GCAGCGGGCACAGCAGGAGAGGTCTGCCGCACCATGTGGGTCCCCCCCTGGCTGGCAGCAGGGATCGAACTCGTGCTGCAGTGGCTGCGGTTTGCTTCATAGTGTGTTGCTTAACCCACTGCGCCACCGGGGAGGCCCAAAGATAGTCTGAATTTTATATCTAGGTTCTTTCTCAAAATAACCTATGACATGCAAAATTCTCAGTTTTACATGCTTAAACTTCCCCATAGGTAAAATGGATACTTAGCTGTTCTTACTGACTAAGGATATTTTAAAGAATAAATGAAGCAACTTGTATTATGCTAGTTATCTGATAAAGATACTCCCTAAGTATTGATCTTTTTTCTACCCCTTTCTCCTCCAGTAGTGACTATTAGGTTTCAGGAAGCTTTTCAAAATAGGCCTCTCATTCTTCTAAAATTTGCTAAATGGGGTTCTGTCAGACAATGGGATGACAGGTTGGGTATAAATCCTTACAACCGGCATCTATGTATATTACCTGTTAAGTGATTGTCTCAATACTGAGCTTCAGAGGAACCAAAACCAAAGTCTTTCTAAGACTATAACCTCTGACCAATGAATAGAGAATTCTAAGACAAGGAAGATAAGGGCCAGACTAGAGTCTGTAGAGGGAGTGTAAGAAAACAGGTAGGGGGTCCTCCCTGGTGGCGCAGCAGGTTAAGCAACACACTATGAAGTAAACCGCAGCTACTGCAGCACGAGTTCTATCCCTGCCTCCGGCCAGGGAGGGGACCCACATGGCGCAGCAGACCTCTCCTGCCTCGCCCACTGCTCCCCTCAGCAGTGTGTTTCAGTCCATCTGCCTGTTCTGCTCTCCGCTCTGTCTCTGGTGAATCCTCTCACCCCCCACATCTCTGGCCTGTACCCCAGCTCTTGTATGTATAAATAAATAAATCTTCAAAAAAGAAAATAGGTAGGAGTACATGGTCAGTTTCCACAATGGAGTTCATTGATTAAGGATTAGAAAAATAATTGTATCACTCAGAATCACTCCAATAAACCCTACATCATCCAATAAAAATTAATAACTTTTCTTCCCTCTCCTGTTCTCCTCAAAAGTGAGAAGATGAGTGGAGAAAATGAAGACCACTGGCTAACAAGGTGATAATTTCAAGTTTTTTATTGGTAGCTAAGAATGTGGATAGCAAAAAGGAAGGAGCCCAACAGGGATTCTATTTGTTATTCCCAAGAATTCCTATGTTTAGTCTCTGGGGAGAAGGGAATAAAAAATAAAAAAGAGAACGTCAACATTCTTTGAGTGCTAAATCTAACGGAAAGTAATTCAGTTGAGAAAGAGAAAACTTAACAATTACTGAGAAAAATAGGAAAAAGATTCCCTTCCTTTTTTTTATTTGCAAGCATAAATGAGGCAAAATAGGTCAGAACAAAGATGGAACTGGTAACTTCTCTGCAAGAGTTCAATTTCCCAGGTTGTCTCAAAACAAACTGGAAGAGATCAAGTGTAGCAATGAATTTTAAGCTTTCCCCATCTCAAATTGTTTCTCCCCTTATCTTTAGTTAAATTTATCCCATGTTCCTCCCTTATGTGGCAATGAAGTAACAAACAGAAGCAGAGCGTGTGGAAGAGTGATACAGCTGGGCCATTGCAAACTTGTCAATGGCTTGGGTAGAGGACAAAGAGCCTTGAGGGAACAGGGCTCAGGGGTTCTAGACACTGAACCCGCAGC
Organism: Galemys pyrenaicus; assembly: GCA_019455555.1. Classification (NCBI taxonomy): domain Eukaryota; kingdom Metazoa; phylum Chordata; class Mammalia; order Eulipotyphla; family Talpidae; genus Galemys; species Galemys pyrenaicus. The sequence goes on along the minus strand of JAGFMF010012069.1, from coordinate 3,619,735 downwards.
CACAGAGTTGCCAGCGAGGAGCAGGAATAGACTGGGCTGATGATGTCCTGGACAACTGGAACAAAAATGATAGGAAACTTCCTCTTAACCCTAAGAAATTGAGCTTTGTAAGCTGAAGAGTTAAGTCTTGAGGTCTTAAGTACTATCTTCCATCTTTGATATGTTTGAAACAAGACTCATTCATCTTTTTGGTTTTAATTCTAAACAGAATCTGCAGGCATTGTCATTGTTTCATTAACTTCCCTCAGAAGACTGTAATTCCCACTTTTGTGACAATCTGTGTAACCAAGCCCAGCTCGTGCACAAGCACTCTAGATACTCGGTATTTCAGGTATTCACATGACATGAGATACTCTATTCTAAGTTGTGCAAACCAGAAATGGAGATGTGTTAAATAAGCCTCATCTGCTCGCCGTTGACAGCCTTGTATCCCTTGGGAACTTCGAGCTAAGAACAGCAGTGATGTGGTGTTGCTGTTACTTAGGTTTCCAGAGCTTCAGGGGTTCACAGGAGTGCATTATCAGAGATGACAGCTGTCTGTCCAGAATGAAGCATTTTCAAACAGGTGCAAATTTTGATGCTGTCTCCCAACCTACTAATAACCTATCTTGTCAAAAATTTCAATATGTTCTAAGCTAAAATGAAACCTCACATGGGTTTCGTTGGTGAACTGTGATTTTATTTTGTGAAATAGATAATATGATTTGATAGTTCGCCTCAATTTCACATGCATGTTTAAGGAAAAGTCACGTGACCCGACTGCACTACTGTGATGTGTAGTTCTTCTTCATTATTTTAGAGGTGCTGGGTTTAAAGCCCGGGAATATTTGTCAAATATTAGGTCCCATGTTAAGCGGTAAACCATGTATACTGTTGGGAAGTTATTTCTCTATATTTGTCTCTCTATATACATATATGTGAACACATATAATTTATGTATATATTATGTATGATATATATTATCAGTGTAATATATTTATTACTGAAATCACCTGTATCACAGCCATATACCCCTCTCTTTGCCCTTTCTCATCTATCCTCAGTCCCCATCTTCACATACCAGTTTATGCTCCAACCACTGGGTTATTTGCTTTCCCTCAAACCCATCCATCATGTTTTCAATTCTTACATCAGCACTTTTTAACCTTTTCCCCAAAGTGACACACATAAGAAATGATATCCCTGCGTTCAACAAGACAGCTCACATAGTCATGTAGAGAGTTTAACAAAACCTCAGAATTCTGCAGAGAACTAAAACAGTGTAATAAGTCAAAGCAACCCAGATATCAACTATGGGAAACATGCACGATTCCCACTTAGCAAACTCTTAGGAGCTGAATTCTCTCCCACTCAAAGCAAGGGAGTGAGAATGAATATTTATAGGGATAACCTTGAATTTTCTCTAATTTTAAAAATGTGAATCATTTTCAAGCTTTGGTGTTTTATTATATTTGCCACGGACCACACATATTCTGCCTCAGTCCTTCCTACTCTTCATGCCGAAATGCTTACCCCCATATCACGACTTGCTGAAAAATCTTCTCATGCTCTAAGGTTCGATTTAAATGCCACCTCCTCCAGTGAAACAGATGCTATCTGTGTCTCAGCCAGACTCTGTCTCCGTGCACCACTGAAATTGATAACTCTTTGTCAAAGGCCTTTCACTGGCTGCACAAGAATGGACTCAGGCTACTGGGAAGAACAGCTCCGAAATATTGGAAAGTTAACACTCTTGGGTTGAGTCCTCAGACAATGATGGATGGGATTTGCTACATAAATGTCTCATCTTCCTTCCCCCTTAAGTGCAACAACATTAAGATGTGTTCTTCACCATCTCCCAGGGGGTCTCTGTGAAACTGAGCCCCAAGTCCTATAAAAAGTGTCCTGCTTAGCACCCTGCTTGGCTTCCTGGGATCACCTGCCAAATAAATCTTGTGTTCTAATACTACTTTAGGTGTCTATTTTTGAGGAACCCAAGCAAAGTGTTTTTTTTAGACTTTTTCTACTGACCCCATATAAAAAAAAGTCCTTCTTCTTTTGGACTCCCTAACACTTTGTTACAGTTGCAAGAGTGTCTTACTGGATCTAAAAAGGACATAGTGAATCATAGATATATCTGTTCCTCCTACTAGACACCTGAAGATAAGAGTTATGATTTCTCTATATTTATACCCCCAAATTGCTGAACAGTTTGCATATTCTTAGCACTTCATAAATATTTGTTAATCTGAGTTAATATATATTTGCTTATAGAGTCAAAGATAACAATTCTTAATGTTTTTTCTGCTTAGGATATTATTGAAAAACAAACACTGAGAAGAGAGTAATGAGAGTTAGCTAAAGTGTTAAGATTCAGCCTCTTCTCAGACTCCCTTTACAAATGGACATGGATTTGGCAGAAAGGAACCATTGTGAGAATGTACATAGCATGATAAACTAATTGTGACAATGAGGTAGTGTTGCACTAGCAACACTGAAAGAAAAGAAATAGGAGTCTTGTGGAGCAGGCTGTAGGATGCAGGATGCTGCTCAAAAGTGAGAGTCTGGCTTTTTTTATTGACAGAGGAAAGTGTGGGTCAAACTGAAAACTGGATTGAGGGCCTTAGGAAAGGTGAGTCCTCTGATATCCTCCAGACCCCCCACCCATAGCGCCAATCTTATCAACAAAGTGTTCCACTGATCAGACCCTTGGATGCAAAGCACATCAATCAATGGCTACCCAGGCTTTCCCGGTCATACCTCCTGAAGTATAGTTATTACCTTAGCGTTCTCAAGCATCCTGTTCTTATTTAACTTGAAAGGAACCTTGTACACCCACAAGATATCACAATAAACCAAAAGGGCACATCCAAAAGTTTGGAAATAGAGAATTTTTCACCCATCACATCATAGATAAATGTGGATTAAGAAACACAATCTTGGGCCTCCCTGGTGGCGCAGCGGGTTGAGTGCTGCACTGTGAAGCATCCGCTGCACAGCAGCACGTGCTCGATCCCCGGCCAGGGAGGGGACCCACATGGCACAGCAGACCTCTCCTGCCTTGCCCGCTGCTCCCCTCAGCAGTGTATTTCAGTCAGTCTGCCGGTTCTGCTCCCCACTCTGTCTCTGATGAGTGTTCTCACCTCCCTTGCCTCTGGCCTGTCCCCCAGCTCTTGTATATATAAATAAATAAATATTAAAAAAAAAAAGAAGAAACACAATCTCTAGGAAAAATTCCATGTCATCATCTTCAGTACATGGGAACAATCTTTGAAGGAAGGCATCATTTTACCAACTCTTTCAGCTTTCAATGCGCAACATTGTGTGCATTTGAAAGCAGTGGGGAGGGTGAATACAGATCCATGGATCTGCAAAAGGCTACAGGGAAGAGTATGTTATGTGCAGACAGAGGACAGGGATACACTGGCATGAACCAATCTGGAAGAGTTTCTTGCCAAACCAAGAAAGAGTTTCTACAGAGTAGAGAGTCACATAATAGTCAAGAGCATAGGTTTTGGAATCAGACAGACCTGGGGTGGAATTCTACCACTTATTACTTGTGCCAAATTTGAGTTACTTAATTTAGCCAAACTTTAGTCATCTTGTAATTAATATGGGATGAGAACAGTAGCTCTTTCATAGAGTCCTTAATAACATTCAGATCAAAGATCTTAGGGAAATGCCTAGAAGACAAGGTTACCTGTTCCTACTCCTTCTTCTCCTCTTCTACCTTATCCTCTTCTTCCTTTTCCAGCGCCATCATCAGCCATGCATTCTGTAAAGTCAGTGAATGACACAATTGAAGAGGAAGGTTTCCTATCCAGTTCAGTAGATCTACAAAAAATTAATGCTTAGGATTCAGGGTTATACAAATCAAACTAACATCTGGCACTATAAATCAGAAGGACAGATTCTCAGCTTCCAAGTGGATAGTCCAAGTGTATAAGAGTGATCCAGTCCATACCTATTATAGCTATTATGCACCTGGGCCCAGTATAGATTTGGCCTCATTTGGTATGATCAAAAATAAACAAATGATATTGCAGGGCTTAGGAAACATTCTGTCCTACTTATAAGAGAAGGTAATTCCCAGAAAATTCAGAAAAAAAATATACTATCTTGGTAAAGTGTTACCACAGCAGAAATTGAAAGAGAAAATTTGAAAAATTCAGCCCTGATCTCAATAAAACACATAGAATTAATATTAATATAGAACAGAACTGTGATAAGATAAAAAGTAAGATCAGATAAAATAAAACTTGCATATGAAAAGATTTATAAGATAATCAAATGGGCAGTAATATAATTAAAATCTACATAGTAAAAATGATTCAGAAGAAAATGGAATCTACATTATAAATGAAAAACTTCAGAAATTCTCTAAGAATGCAAAGGAAAAGCTATAGAGATACTTAAATATGGTGGAAGAAATAAACCTAGATATGAAGGAATAAAAACCAAGATCCAATGTACAAATAAAAACTGCTTACAGGTGACAAGGCAATTCCCAGACTGGAGACACTGCAATAGAATTTGGGATATAGAGACCACCAAGCATTGGATATCATCTACTTACCATCACATACATCTGCTCCTCTCCCTCCTGGTACATGCACCTCTTCATGTAGATGGCAGGATTTTTTCTAGATGCTATTTTTTTTTCGATGACCAGGGCTATGTCTTGTTCATATTGCCAACAATTAACCTAGTGCCCGATACTGCATGCTGGTCCATCAATATGCAGTTCCGTTTAGATGACTTCCTCTTCTCATAAAGAACAAATGAAATTCTTGGTCTTCCATACTACTCATCAGGGCAAATTTCTAAAATGTCAGAATGGCCAGAGATGTCTTCTCTTACCACCATCCTCAACATAGACGGGAGAGAAGATTGTTATCAACTGATCATGCTCTATTAGTAGTAATAAATTGTACTTTGAACTATTCTGAAACATTTTAGAATGCTATTATCAGAAATAAAGTATTTGGAGGGTTTTTCAGAAGGTGGGACAATCAGAGCAATATAATCAGATTGCTCTGATCTGGTTTCACTAACCGATTTTACATGAAGGCACCCAAGGGCCCACGGAGGAATATATTCGCCTTACTGCATGAGAAAACAGCTAGTAAGAAGGGGAAAAATAAATACTGGAAGATATCACTTATATGTGGAATCTATAGAAAACTAAGAAATGTCAAGAAAAAAGTCAAAAGTAGCAACTGAAATATCTACAGTGCTGTAAACCAACATAATTTCAATTAAAATTTTAGATGGAGTGCTGTGAAGGAATGAATGGAAACAGACTGCCATCGTGCATGTATCATCAACTCCTATGTTTGCTAATTATCAATATGAGGTAGCTAAACTTTAAAAACAGGCTCAATTCAGTCTGGTAAGGATGTTTGAGATGAAATAAAATAAATTACATGGAGCATTTCAAAATGATATTTTTTTTCTTTTAAGGGAAAGGATCACAGTCAGTCTCTAGACTTAGACTGATTGGAAGTTAGACCTTCAGGTGGCAGTTTTTTTTGTACTTTTTTTATTTATTTATGCATACAAGCACTGGGTTACAGACCGGAGGCGTGGGGAGGTGAGAGGATTCACCACAGAAAGCGGGGAGCAGAACAGGCAGATCAACAGAAGTACACTGCTGAGGGGAGCAGCGGGCACAGGAGGAGAGGTCCGCTGCGCCATATGGGTCCCCTCCCCGGCCGGCAGCAGGGATCGAACTCGTGTTGCAGTGGCTGCGATCCGCTTCACAGTGTGTTGCTTAACCCACTGCACCACCAGGGAGGCCCCTCAAAATGATTTTTTATTGTTAAAGATTTGATCAATATTTTAATACCACCACAAAATATTTGGAAATTTGGCTATCAAGAAAAACTTCCAGAGCATACCAAATTGTGTGTGTGTGTATGTGTGTGTGATGGTTGTGAGCTTTTTCAATGGATTTCATGAAACCTATCTTTGAATCCTGGTTCTGTTACTTACTAGATGTGCTACCTCAAAAAATTGTACCCAAGTAATCTAAGGTCAGAGAGACTATATGTAGATGGAGGTGATAATACCAACTCTGGAGTACTGATGGAAGACTAAATAGCTAATTTATTGAGCACTTATTATTTGCCAGGCAGTGATCTGATAAGCATGTTAGATGCATTAATTCTCAGAACAATCCTGTGAGGTAGGGAAGGCCTTGTTCCTATTTTGTAATTAATAGTGTTGGAAACCATTAACTTGAATAAGTAATTTGACCAAGAGTTTAGATATAGAACCCACACTCCATCGTTGCTGCAATGGTTAAATATGTATTTATAAAGTACGTAGTGCTTCACACTTTGGAACATGACAGATCAGAATCTTTATTCTTCGTCATACCTAAAGTCACAAAGTTACCCCAAGTCACGATGCATTTAATTTGCAATTTCCTCTGCTGTATGGACCCTACTCATTGCTCCTGACAAGCTGAGCTGACAACTTAACTTTTCTCAGTGAAACTGATGACAGAATTCTGTTGTCAGAACTGTAAGAAAATAAATTTTTGTTACCTTAAGCCACCAAGTTTGCAGCAGTTTGCCACAGCAGCAACTGGAGACTAATACAGCACATTCACACCAGTTTTAAACCTTAATTTTTCTCTGCTTGAAATACCTGGAGTGGTGTCTGTTTTCCTGAATGGATATAATCATAAGTAAGTGCTCTATATATGTATTTGTGGAATAAGTGAATATATAAAAGTTATAAGGTCTACAGCGAGTCTTTTCTCCCTTTGTCTTGGTTTGGGTTTCCCCAAAGCTGACCCTGAGATGAGGATTTGGTGATAATGTTTCCTTGGAAACATAGGTGAGGAAATGGGGATGTGAGATAGAGAAAGATGGCCGAGGTCCATGTATGCTATCAAGTGAATTGTCACTGTGAAAAATCAAAGACGAATCTTATCGGGGAACTCCGAGAGCCACTGTAGGAAGTGCACCTCATAATTAATCTACCTGAGGGGCAAGGGAGCTAGAGAATTTACGCACCAACTTCCATCAGTCCTTGGTTGAAAGCTACATTAACTTGCTGGCAATTGTGTGAGAGCAGAGCAAGCCCTGGTCTACAGGCAAAGTTCTCATTCCAAATGATGCACATTTTGGTAGTTGGAAGTTGAATTAGACTAGGGAATAGGCATAGGGCATACAGAGCCTCAACTATACCCACAATTTCTTATAGCTAATCCTTTCCCAGTGGACCGCCTTCTAATAATGAGTGCACACATGTATACCATTTGTGAGAAAAGTAGTGCCTTTGAGACAGGGATAATGCTTTGTCTTGGTCCTGTAGTATTTTGAGAGCAAAGATCATAATTTTTTTTAGATTTTTTTAAAATTTATGCATACAAGAGCTGGGGTACAGGCCAGAGGCGTGGGGAGGAGGAGGGGGGCGGTGAGAGGATTCACCAGAGACAGAATGGGGAGCAGAACAGGGGGAAATCACCTGAAATATACTGCTGAGGGAGCAGTGGGCAAGGCAGGAGAGATCTGCTGCGCCACGTGGAGCCCCTCCCTGGCTGGGGATCAAACTCACGATGTAGCGGCTGCGGAAGCCCACAGTGCGGCACTCAACCCCTTGCGCCACCAGGGAGGCCTATTTTTCTTTTTTATTGAGCAACATTTTAGCATATTCTAGACACTCAATATATGATGTTGAATTGAATTAATGATCATAATTACTTAGTATCTATTTCTTATCCTTGAAGGTAGCATTCCATTGAGTTTTCTCCTGCTTCTTGTTTTCAGTAAAATTTTCCCACATTTTTCTTAATTAAAATATTTAAATGACATAATTAATGATCCTCAGAGAGATATTGCAAAGATTTTATTTATAATAAAGGTATCTCTCTACCTTACTTATCATTTGCCTTTGGAGATAACCAGTGTAAATATCATACCATTAGCTTCCCATTGTTTTTTTCCACTTTGTTACAGATGTATGTTTGTATACACACACATAGATATATGTGTATATATTTATATACATATATGCTGGTTTTGTCTTTATAAAAATGTTATTGTACTATTTGTATTTCTTTGCCACTTTCCAATATTCTTAGTAATGCCATATGATACTCTATCATAGACTTCATAATACATCAAAATAGATTTTAGTTCCTTTATTTTCATAGTTGCACACTATTGTCTTTTATGTACTATAATTTATTCAGCCATTATTTTATTGGTGGACATTTAATTTGCATCCAGGTTTTTGCTTTCTCCAATAATGCTGCAGTAAATGTCCTAATACAAATATTAATATACGTTCCTCAAAGTGCTACCGTCAAGATACGTGCATTTGAAATTTTCATAGCTATTGCCAGATTATCTGCCACTTCTTATCCATATTGAAATGTCTCATTTCCCTTAAACATTCCTTATTTATATGTAATAAGATTTGCATAACCAGCATTAATATATATTGGATTAAGACTAATAAACTGGCACAGTGTTGCTAAGAGTCATTTGCATTTATCAATCATCATGAAGATTTTCTGCTGAAGGGGAAGGAAAAGGACTTCTTTCTGCCTCTTGTAGGAGAGATGGATATGGCAGAAGCTGAATGCAGTTTTGAGAAAGAAGGGCATGGCCTCACTTCTAAATGGAATACAGTGTAGTTTTGTTGAGGCAGTGGTCGTTAACCAGAGTACACACACAAGTGAGGTATGGTGGTGAGCATAACTGCCTTCCAGAACACACACACACACACACACACACACACACACACAGCATAGTTCACTTGAATGAAACATCCCAATGGATTGGCAGAAATAACTAGATTTTATTTGAGTGGTGGTGAGTGGGTAGCAAAAGTCAGTGAAATGAGTGTTATTGCAGTTAAAGCAACATTTTTCCCCTTCCTCCATATTTGTACCCATTGGGTAAAAAGTTGAGGGGGAACTTAACATTACAAAAATCAGACATGAATTCTCAAAATTCAAAGTCAAAAAATTCCAAAAATTCAGATTATTTTGAAGAATCCCATTTCATAAAATAGGAAATTATTTTCTCTGCTGATCCTATTTTACTGCAAAAATATTTTGGAGTAGAGAAATATAATGACAAGATGATTAAACATCTTATTAGTATATTTTTGAATATTTTAATTGAAGATTGTGCTTTATATTGTTTTCAAATGAACTTCCAAAATCATAAGCAAAACCTTCCTTCTTCCTGGGAAATTTCCACTTCAAAGCTGAAATGAAAGCTTTTTTAAAAAAGGAAATTTCAACAAAGAAACAGTATTAATGGATACACCTAAGGATAATTTAGTGGAGAAAAGAGGCATATGTATTTTATGTACTAACCCAGCTTTGCCAATTTTCCTGCTTTGCTGAAAAGTTCATTTTCAAAACATCAGTGCTCTATCATTTGACAGTTTGCTGCTTCTGAAACTCTAAATTTCTGGTGTGCAGCTAATGTATGTACATTTAGAAAGCACAAGATCTGAATTCATATGTATGCAACTCTTAAATTACATGCTGCTGTCAAGTATTGACTTTTATGGTTGATAGCTTTAATATTACTATTTGTGTCTCTATAAATTATTTTTGCAGAAGCCAAAAAAGAGAAAAATCCAAGCTTTATTAATAAATATACTAAGCATAACACTCAAGACATAATTGATATGAATATCAATAGCATGATTTTAATAACATCAAACATTTCAGTGTCATAGGGAAACATCTTCTAAATGCAGAATGTGAGTGGTGCTGTGAATCAGGGGCAGGCTCTTAGGAAGAAATACCTGACTTGAATCTATGAACAGATTCAAAGAATCTGAAACACGGAGAGTGCAATAGAAATAGGCCCAAGGATTCACATTTAATATAACCTTGAATTTCACAACCACATACACTTAGTAGATTGGTCACAATAAGGTCACCAAGGCTTCTAGACCTATGCAAAGAATGTGAATTTGTTATCTCCTTTAAATGTGGTACAGAAAAATCGTGTGTGCTTGTGTGTGTGCATGCACACACATGCACATGTGCATATGCATGTGAGCACATGTTGGGGAGCATTAAAGGGGGTACTTGATGGAAGAGAGATTGCTTTAGAGAATTTCCTGCTGAGAGGAATTTCAAGTTTTGTGACATTTGGTTTCTTTCCAGGCTGAGTCTTAGCTTTTCAGCGTGACAGGTGTTTGCAGAAGGGGAGTCTTTGACAGGGTTTCTTGCAGGATATAGGAAAGGCCAATGTAATGCAGATGCAACAGAGGGTAAAAGCTTCCTTAATGGAAAATTCCTAACTAATCAAGTTTGAGAAAAGCACACACAGAGGAAGATCAGAAGCCAGAGTCTCACCGAAGCTCAACCTCTCCATCATTGGAGTCATGGAGAAAGGACCATTCAACAAACCAAGATCAAAGTAATGCAAGGAAGATTGGTCTTTAACACTTACCATTAAATCTTTTTTTTCCTTCCTAACTTCAAGTTTGATGACCTCAGCCTAACCTCCAGTTAGTCAAGACTCCTCAGTTAATTGTTTCCTACCTGGATATATCCCTCTGGGGTAATACTGAGTTTGGCATATTTGCTTGGTATATTTCACTCCCAGATTTCATTTCCTTTTATCCTAATAAAACCTTAGCCTTCCTGAAGCTTATTCTCCCCAGAGCTTTACTCTTTACCAATAAAGCAATCTGGGCTTTGGTTCAATATGATCACCTTTATTTAATATATTTACGTCCTAACAGAATTTCTCAGATCCTCAAACAAATAATGGCTTCAAATTCTGGCCTTTGGTCGAACAGGTCAAGTCAGGAGTTATTTGAGAGGTGGAGACATATCTTGGATTTCCTCAAACCACACCATTTAGTTTGCTGCCTACTTTGCCCAAGTCTTAGCCTCCCTGATCCTTGTCTACAAGACTTTCCTTCCTGTCATTGTTAAACACTCTAGGTGATGCCCAAGATACCTCCACTAGATCCATCCACTGGGTCCCTTCTGCCTTCTGGGCCTTGCCACCTCTGAGTGTCTCTAAGGAAGGCTCATATTTTCCTATAGCCATGGCACCATGTGCCAGCACACTGGCTGTCCTGGGCTCTCAGAAGACCTGATTTCCCAGGGAGTTCCCAAAAGGCCCTGGTATCTCAACCCAAAAGTTTAGGTAAGCTAAAATCCTCTAGACCAAAGTGAAACTGGAAATGGCAAGAAGACATTGTTCTCCCTTTCCTTTTCCAACAGATGGTTCTGAGACACAGTGGTTTCATGCAGCCTCTGTGGATACATTATACATGAACATGGTGTTTTGTTGTGAGGCTGCGGACAGCCCAAGCACGCATCACTTTGTATTTTCTCTCCTTCTTCCCCTGACTTACTCCATTTTTCCTCTCCTTATTGCTTCCCTGGGATGACACTAGTCAATAAAAGATTAAAGTATACATTTCTGCCACTGGTTGTTTTCTAGGGTATTAGGACTAAAGCACACAGTAAAATGAATTGACAATGACCAAAGACATATCCAAGTGTATATATATTCTCCAGTGTATGAACCAATTTTAGTCCTGTTAAAGTCACTCAACAATTGTGATATAAGTTGTCAGGGCCAACATGATACATGTGATACTGTGATTTATAAGAAATGTATATTTCTCATATATATTTGCTGTTTATCCACAGTTCCTGCCTCACAGTTTCCAAACCTTTGTAATTTCCTAAGTGTTGAGAGTGATAAAGGTGTATTTTGTTATGTGGATGTGGTGAATTTTATTAGGAGGAATGTAAAGGAAAATCAATACAAAAAATAATAATAAGAGAGAGCTCTAGGAAATGAGCAATTACAGCCAAAACCAAACAAACAAATAAGCAAGCAAACAGACAAACAAACCAAAAACACAAGAAAAAAAGGTCAAAGTTAAACCAAAGGGATCTCTGGGGGGAGGGTGGGTAGAGAGGGGGATGAGGGCAGAAAGAGCACAAGGGACTGAGGTGATGGTGCACGGGTGACATGGTGGTGGGAACTCCATGGGGGACTACAAATGATGTCAAATATAAGTAAAGCAATCTAAAAAAAAATAAAAGCACCCTAAGGTTGGGGGTTGGTTGCTAGTGGAACCAACCATGTGATTAGAAGATTGGAACTTCGTGTTGGTGGGAGATTGAGCCCTTTTCCTGTGGAATCTGATGTTATTTTCAGGTAATGTCAGAATTGAGCTGACTTGACCGTGTTTGTGTGTCAAAATTGCTTGTTGGCGTGGGGAAAAGATACACACACAATCAATTAGAATTGGGTCCAGGAACTCTAACCAATGTGGCAGAGAGTTGATGGAGCTGAATCTGGCAGGAATGTCTGAAACATGAACACCAAAGGGCAATGGCCCAAAGGTATCGAAGGACTTGTACATGGAAGGTGTACAGTGTCCCGCTACAGTGATTTTTCATCATATGTTTCATGGAAAAATAGTCAAGGAGATGGTGAGTATATCCTGAGGGTAGTTTTTCATTCCAGATATGGGTTCTATGCATACCTTGACTTGGCTTGGTTACGTTTCCCAGAGCTAGGTGTAGCTGGGTCTATGGAGCTTTAGGGAGCAACAGACTGCTAAAGTGTCCCTATCAGTCTGCATGTTCTCAAGGTCCAGTAAAGCTTATATGTCTATATGTTTGATCCTTCATCTGCAAAAAAAAGAATTCACTTTAGAAGTGATTCTTAACATCCTTTCCACTTTACAACTAATTTCTTTTTTTTTTTCTTTAGTTATCTATATATTTGAATCAATTGTAGCCCCCATGGAATTCCTACCACCATTTCACCAGTGCACCCTCACCCCAGTCCCTTGTGCTCTTTCTTCCCTCATCCCAGTTCCTCTCCCTCCCCGCCCCATAAAGTGCATCTGATTTGTCTTTGTCTTTTTGTTTCTATTGCGTTGTGATTTGTTTTATTGTGATTGTTCTTTTCCTTGAGCCCTTTTTTTGTTCCTTTATAGTCTTCCTAAAAGTGAAACCATCTGGTATTTTTCTTTTGCCTTCTGACTTATTTCACTGAGCATAATCCCTTTTTGTTCCATCCATGTTTTGACAAATGACTCTAGTTTATCCTTTTTGATTGCTGAATAGTATTCCATTGTGTATATGTACCATATCTTCTTGATCCAGTGATCTATTTTGGAGCATTTTGGTTATTTCCAGGTCTTACCAATTATAAATAGTGCTGTTGTAAACATAGGAGTACAGGTATTCTTTTGAATCAGTGTTTTTGTGTCTTTTGGATAGATCCCTGGGAGTGGAATTGCTGGGTTATATGGTAGCTCCATTTTTAATAGACTGAGGAAACTCCATACAACTTTCCATAGTGGTTAGATTAACTTACATTCCCACCAACAGTGTAATAGAGTTCCTTTTTCTTCACATCCTCGCCAACATTTGTTGTTGCTGTTTTATTAGTATGTGCCATTCTTACTGGTGTAAGGTGGTATCTCATGGTGGTTTTAATTTGCATTTCTATGATTGAAGGGTGTTCAATATTTTCTCATGTGCCTGTTAGCCATTTGCATCTCCTCTTTCGAAAAGTAGTTACAACTAATTTCTACTTGCATTTTTCAGCAAGCAAGACATTTGTAATGACCATATATGCACCAGAATAAGTATCTGCAAAGGTCCATGTGTGACACTGGAGGCTGAGAATGGGCCAGTATCCTCTAACTGAAATTAAGGAGAAAAGTATTAATGGCTTTTAACAAGGTCATATTGAAAGGGAATGACAGTATAGATTAAACCATTTGAGAACTTTGCCAAGTGTAAGAATTAAGGCTATTTTACTAAAAAAAAATCTATCTACAACATATTGGACTCTGAAAAAAATTAATGGGAATTATTTGAGCTGAGATGTAGAAAATGTATTTGATGTACATATTTAAGGCTGTATAGTTTCTATCCAAGTTACCTGAACAAAAATGCTGATAAAGATCAATTCAATATTGAATGACATTATTTCAGGAGACCCAGATTATTTTTTTAAAAAGGGATTTAAGGGGGAATATCTGCTTAAATAAATAAATCCCTAGATAATATTTAATTTAGACTTGGATAGGTGGATAAGATCAATTTGATTTTCAAATATAAATAACATTGGGATATTAAAAAAGACTAGGCAAAAATAGAGTGCTCTTTAGTCTAAAATCAGGGAAAGATAATGAAAAGCAATATGGAAACAGTTGGGGTAACAGCATGTTTGGCTCATCTCTTAAAGATGCAGCACTTTTAGTAATTTAAAGCTCTCAGATGATTTTAGATACACTTGCACTCTATGATTTGGGCACTCTTAAAAATATAAAGATAATCAAACTAGAATAAAATATAATTCTCTAAAAAATCAGTCATTAAACTTACAGGAATTAAGAAAAATCACATGAATCACTCGGTTAAAGATTTTCTTGATATTATATTGTTGAACCTTCAAAAGAACTCTTTAAGGAAACGTTTTTTTAGTAACCTCATTATAATTAAAACAGCTTTAGGAAAGTTAGCTTATTTGCCCAAAGTCTGGCCCAAAGTTCTAAGTCAGGACTTGCAATTGGGTCCCTGAGACCGAAAGTCTTGGTTAGACAGAGTGGGTTAGGCCCTGTACTGTACTTAATTTTGGTGCACAGAGCACCCTACAAGACTGGACCATCAGCAGAAACTAGGACTTTGGTCAATCATTTTTGCTGTAAATGCCTGATACAATTTGACAGCCCTAACTTCTCCAGCATTCATTTTTTTAACACTGCAAATTTTTCTATTTATTGAAAGTGTTATTTTTGACTTTACAGATACAGACTTTTTATCATTTGTCCTTCTTTTCTTTATCTCCTCTCCTACCTCCATCTTCTGGTAACCACCATTCTAGTCTCTGTTATTATGATTTCAGCTTTTTTAGATTTCACATGTAAGTGTCATTACATAGTATTTGCTTTTCTCTGACTTATCTCGTTTAGCATAATGCCCTCAACATTCATCCATATTGTTACAAATATAAGTGATCTTCTTTCTTAAGATTGAATAATATTCCAAGATGTATGTCTTTATCCATTCATTCATCAATGGACAGTTAACTTCTTTCCATATCATGGCTATTGTGAATAATGCTGTAATGAACATGGAAGTATAAATATCTCTTCCACATTCTGTCTCATTTCCCCTTTGGATAAATACCCAGAAGTGAAATAGTTGAAGCATCTGGTACTTCTATTTTTAATTTTTTTGAGAAAATTCCATACTGCTTTCCATAGTGACTGCACCAATTTGCATTCTCACCAGAAGGATTCTCAATTGACTTCCTTGCCATCAGTTATCTCTTGCCTTTTAGATGATAACCATTCTAACAGGTGTGAAGTAATATCTCATCTTGGTTTGGAAACAGTTCCCTGATGATAATGGATGCTGAGCATCTTCTCATGTTCTTGGTCATTTGTAAGTCTTTAGAGAAATGACTGCTCTGTTCCTTTGCCCATTTTGAAATCAGATTGTTATTTTGCTCTTGATTTATAGGAGTTCTTTATGTGTTTTATGTACTAACTCTTTATCAGATATTATTTGCAAATATTTTCTCCCATTCCATAGGTTAATTTCTCATTTTGTTGATGGTTTCCTTTGCTGTGACTAAGTTCTTAGTTTGGAATAGTCCCATTTTTCTATTTTTGATTTGTTATTTTTGCTTTTGGTATCCAATCCAAGATTGATAGTTCATTCTCAAGACCAATGTCAAGGAGCATACCACCAATATTTTCTTATAGGAGTTTTATGGTTTTAGGACTTATATTAAAGTCTTCAATCCATTTTGAGTTGATTTTTGTGTGTGGTATAAGAAAGAGTTCCATTTTCATTCTTTTGCATGTAGTAGTTACTCAGTTTACCCAAAACTACCCATCATTTGATGAATTTACCTCTTTATCATTGTAGAAGGACTTTATTTGGCTACTGTTATCCATTCCTCATTGTATATTCTTGACTCCTTTGCCAAGAATAAGTTGACCATGTATACCTGGGTTTATTTTATGACTTTCTATTCTGTTCCTTTAGATTATTTTGTCTATTTTCTATGTCAGTACCATTTTTCTGTTTTGATTACTATAGCTTTGTAATAAACTTTCAAATCAGGAAGTATGAGGCTTCCAACTTTGGCTCTTTCTTATGATTGCTTTGGTTATTCTATGTCTTTTGTGTAATTACATGTAAATTTGGGTTTTTTTTCTATTTCTGTGATAAATGCCTTTGGAACTTTGATTGGGATTGCATTGAATCTGTAGATCATTTTGGGTACAGTGGGCATTTTAAAAATATTAATTCTTCCAATCCATGAACCTGGAATATTTTTCCATTTATTTATGACTTTTTCAATTCACTCATTAATATCTCTGTTTTCAGTGTACCGAACTTTTATCTGTTGATTACATTTATTTGTAAATGTTTTATTCTTTTTGCTTTTATTATAAATGGAACTGTTTTCTTAATTTCTTTTTCTGATAATTTGTTAACTATGATAGAAATTCAGCTGGCTTTTTTATTGATTTTGTATGGTACAACTCTTCAGAATTTGTTTATTAGTTCTAAGTTTTTTGGTGGCGTCTTTAGGGCCATACTATATTGTCATCTGCAAACAGATTCATTTATTTCTTCTTTTCCAATTTGGATACCTTTTATTTCTTTAACTTGACTCATTGCTCTGGCTAGGACTTCCAGTATTATGTTGAACAAAAGGGGTGAAAATGGAATCCTTTTCTTACTCTTGATCTTCGTGGAAATGTTTTCAGCATTTCAGTGTTGTGTATCATGCTACCTGTGGACTTGTCATATATTGCTTTTAAAAATTGAGTAACATTCCCTTCATACTCAATTTGGTAAAAGTGTTCATCAGAAAAGGATGCTGAATTTTTATATATTTTTTCTATACCTATTGAGATGATCATAGGATTTTTATTTTTCATTTTATTAATACAGTATATTAATTCATTAGCAGATGTTAAAATGTCTTTGCATCTTTAGAATAAGTTATACTTGGTCATGATGAGTCAACTGCATTTGAACAATTCAATGTTCGAATTTTTTATTTCTCCATACATCACTCTTTGTAGATTGTGTTTCTAGAAATGTTCCTATTTCTTCAAGTGGGTGTCTAATTTTTATAGTAATCTCTTCTGATCCATTGCATTTGTATGGTATCACTTGTAATGACTTTTTTCTCATTTCCAATTTTATGAGTCCCCTCCCTTATTGTTTTTGTCTCCTCTAACTAAAGATTTTTCTATATTGTTTATCTGTAATAATGTAGAAAAAGCAGTTTTGTTGACTTCTATTATTTTTTAGTCTATATTTAATTTCCACTTTGATTTTAAATTTTCTTCTTCTGCTATCTCTGAGCTTAGTTTATGTTTCTTTTTTAGTTCTTTGAACTACAGAGTCACACTGAGATCTTGTTATTTGATATCATGTTTTTTTATTAGTGCAGTCTTATTTGTGATGGCATATAAATTTCCCTCTTAAAACAGCTTTTCCTGAGTCTTATAAATTTGGTATATTGTGTTTCTATTTTCATTTGTCTAAAGTTAATTTTTAATTCTCTTTTGATTTCTTTTTGGATCTATTGACTACTTAGGATTATGTTATTTAAATTTCACTGTAGTTTCCAATTTTCTTCTTGTAATTAACTTGTAGTTTCATATCTAGAAAAGTTCAGAAAAGCTCCTTGATATTATTGATATTTCAATCTTGTTAATATTCCTAAGACTTGTTTAATAGTCTAACATGAAGAAAAATTTCCATGTGCACTTGAGAAGAATGAGTATTCTGCTATTGTTGAATGGAATTGTTTCATAAATATGTTAGGTCATTTAAGTCCAGAGTTTCCTTATTGATTTTTTATATGAATGATCTATCCATCACTGAGAGTAGGGGAGTTAAGTTTCACAATATTATTGCATCACTTTCTATTTTTCTTTCAGTTCTGTAAACTTTCATTTTATATATTTGTGTGTTCCTATGTTGAGTACCTTAATGTTACAATGGTATGGTCTCTTAATAAATTGCCCTTTGTTATTATATATTACTATAGAATGACTTTTTTTGTCTCCTGTTATAGTTTTTGGCTTATAGCCTATTTTGTCCGAAATAGGCATATTATCCCTGTTTTAATTTGCTTAGAATATCTCTTCAACCCCTTCACTTGGAGTCTGTGTGTGTATGTCTTTAAAGCTGAAATGACTCTCTTATAGATAACATTTAGTTGAGTGCCCATTTTTAGTTCATTCAGTAACTCTGTCTTTTGCTTACAGAAATAAGTCCATTTACTTTTAAATATATTAATGATAAACAGGGACTTATTATTACCAGTTTGTTAATTATCTTGAAATTT
Source organism: Galemys pyrenaicus (assembly GCA_019455555.1). NCBI lineage: Eukaryota > Metazoa > Chordata > Mammalia > Eulipotyphla > Talpidae > Galemys > Galemys pyrenaicus. The sequence goes on along the minus strand of JAGFMF010012069.1, from coordinate 3,601,388 downwards.
CCTTATCCCTTTCTTCCCCTCTTGTTCCTTTCCATTATGTTTTGATTATATTCTGTAGTGGTATGTTTTGATTCTTTTCTTTTTATCTTTTGTGTATCTACTATAGTTTTTGCTTTGTGGTTACCATAGCAATTACATAAAACATATTTATAGTAATCCTTTTTAAGCTGTTAACAACTTCAAATGTTTACAAAAGCTCTGTGTGGATAGATTACCACCCTATACTTTATGCTTTTATGTCACAATGTATATCTTTTTTACATTTTGCATTCATTAACAAACTATTGTAGTTATAATTTATAATACTTGTATTCTCCAAGTGATTTACCAATCACCATTACAATATTAGAGCATTCTCAATATATTTACTTTTCTCAGTGAGTTTTATACTTTGATATTTTTTCCTACTACTAATTAGTATCTTTTCATTTCAGCTTGAGGAACTCCCTTCAATATTTCCTTTAAGGCCAGTCTAGTGATTATTAACTCCTTTAGCTTTTGCTTGCTGGCAAATTCTACCAAGTAAATTGTTCTTAGTTAGGAGTTATTATTTCCTTTTAGATTTTTGAATATATCGTGCCACATTCTTCTGGTCTGCAAAGTTTCTCTGAAAAATAAGTTGATAATCTCATGGATGTTCCCTTGTATCTAACAATTTTTTTTCTCTTTCTGCTTTTCAGATCCTGTATCTGTCTTTAACTTGAGATAATGTAATTATAATATGTCTCAGTGTGGATCTCTTGCAATTAATTTTATTTAGCTCTCCATGGGATCCCTGGGTCTGAATGCCTGTTTTTCCTGATTCCTCTGTACTGAGTCCTTAAGGGGTGGCCATAGTGAGCCCCTAAATCCTATTAAGAATGGTTTCTTTGTTTGCTCTGTTCCTGTGGGTCTTGTAGATTCACACTCCTTTGATTTGCATAGCTATGTTTGGGGGGCTTATTCCATAGGTAGGAGTCTTAAAAATTGAGGATCTACATGTAATGCCCTGCCCCTGTGGTCCTTAGGGAGCAGCTGTGAGTTGAGAGTTCTTTCAATTTGTGGCACCATGGTGGGGTTTATCACCAGATTCTCTGTCTTTCTTACACATGTTGATGTGGGTATTTTCTCACTTACTCAATGTATAGGAATCAAGTTAGTTTCTAGATCTCTTTTAGAGGGAATTGCTTTGTGTATACCTGCACATTCAGTGTATCACTGTAGAAGAGAGTGGTTCAGGAACCTCTTACTTTGCCAACTTAGATTGTGAACTCATTTTTTTTTAGAGTATGGAAGAAATTTGTTTATTCTTGATAATGTTTTCAACTTAATTAAGAGACAAACTAACATGGCAAAAGGGTGAAGAACTTGTCTCCTTTTGAGTATATCTAAGGATTTCAAGCAAAGCAACAACAGTGATTTTGAACTCTGAAAATGACTGAACAGACCAAGTTCTTAATGGCAAAATACAGGGGCTTATGTTTGTTTTCTTTTGCTTTTTTTCTGAAAGTCTGTCCTCTAGAAGAATTTAGACTGCGGCATAAGACACAAGGAAACATGTCACAAACATTTTTAGAGTAAAAAATAATCTTTCAAAAGTGTAACATTTTTAAATATTCAATAGCTTTGGACTCTGTATGTGACAACATTTAGAATATATAAATCTAGGTAAATTATTATCTAAATATAATATTAGTCTGTATTTGAAAAAATACGTAGAATTCCTTGTGACGTGTGGGGTCATCTCAAAAATTCAGTGTCATGTGTTTCGAAATAAAACTGTGTTTGCATTTTGGCTTTGTCACTTGCAGACTGAAATGGGGGGGGGGGGAGTTGCTTATTTCTCTCAGCTCATTGTAAAGATTTAAGATAGTATAAATGTAGCTGTTAGAGTAGTTATCATTAACCTGTACTTCTGCATTTGGTTTTGCAAATGGTAATCTTATAAATATAAATTCCTTTATCTTTTTTTTTATTCTTAAGGCCATATATTGATTTTGAGGAGTTAAGGGTTTTTAAAAATAATATGTGAATGTATATTTTCTGTTTTTTTTCCTTGACTTCTTTATAATCTACCCTCAACCTGCTATGAAAAATAAAGACAGGGAGGAAAGAGGGAGGGAGGGA
>JAGFMF010012069.1:3576319-3595689 GCA_019455555.1 Galemys pyrenaicus | reverse complement strand
ATTCCATCGTGTATATGTACCACATCTTCTTGATCCAGTCCTCTACTTTTGGGCTTTTGGGTTGTTTCCAGGTCTTAGCAATTACAAATAGTGCTGTGAATGTGTTTTTGAATGAGATTCACAATAAAATCAAACTTTGCATAAAGCAGATTTCTCTTCCTAGTATAGATGTGTCTCATACAACCAGCTGAAAGCTTGAAAGAACATATTGTCCTCCCTCAAGCAAGAAGAAATTTTGTCAGCACATGGCTTTTGGACTTGAATTGCAAATCCTCTCTGATACTCCAACTTGCTGGATTGTCCTGCAATTATGGATCTGCCAGTCTTTAAAATGAATGAATGAATGGAAGAATGAATGAACAAATGAATGAAGAAATAAATGAATAAACACACAGAGACACATTTTGTTCTATTTCTCTGGAGACGCTTGATTTATACAACAAACTTTACTTTTCCTTCAAAAAACAACTAATCCTATTTTCCTCCCACTTGGCACTCCAAATTGCACCATGATTATTCCAAAGCAAAGGACTTTCTCAAAAGAGGCCCTTTCTGTCCAAAATAGATTTCAGTCTCCAGCTCAGGGGAACTTCTCGGTGAGTGATTGGCTGAGTACCTTTTCTCTCCTGTTGAATTACTCTTAACAGTGTTGACTCTCTTCCCTGTGTTTCTTAACTTCAATCTTAAAAATATTTATTTTACTGTCATTTTCTATTCATTCTGAAGGAATTCTTTCATTCAATCTTTCATGGTCTTCAGGTATATATATGTTCATTTTATTATTTTGCTGTTGTTCATTTTATTATTAAGGCATCTACACTGATTTTTATTTCAGCAATCCTACTTTGAAATTCTAAAAACTACTTCACATCCAGTCTCGCCATTTAGTAACCTCTGTTACCATTGGCAAGTTATTTAACCTCTCTATGCCACTGTTCTCTTTTCTATAAAGTGGGGCTTATACCTGGATCTAATCTATAGGATTTTTGGAAGCTCAAATAAAGATACGGAAAAGTTTTAAAATGAGTGTTCAATAATCATTAACTTTCAGAGAGTTTTTAACTTTCATATGTGAGATATTCTCAAATCTCTTTGAAAATACTAATTAGAATTTTTGAAATTTTATATTCTTTTCCTTCATTAATTCTTTACTTAGGATGAACTCTTGTTTTCATGGTTTCTTGTTTTCTTGGTTCACTATTTTATGTTACATGCTTTCTTCAAATATTTGTGATTCTCAGTTTCCTGTTTACACTTAGAGTATCTAAAGTGATTAATATTGGTAGTAAGCACAGCAACATTATGTTTTTAATGAACTTTCCTTTGTAAAACAACAGACCAAAAAAAACAACATCAAATATTCCCCTCAACTACATGATTTTAAGGAAAGTAAGTCTTAAATTACTGTATATTTAAGATTAATGCAAAGAAAATCATAGTTTACGTGATAAGAGTGTGTGGTTCAGGGGGAAGGGAAAAACCTGAACTGGCATCATAAAATTGAGTCCTTTCAGCTCTTTGATCTCACCCACCAGTGACTTGTGGGAATTCTTTTCGGGCAGTTGATGCTACTTAGGAAACTGTCAAGGGCTAAAGGGAAGTGTAACATGTAGCCCTTGCCTTCAAAAAGCTTAAAGTTTGGGAAAACAGTGATATGTGAGGCTCTTAACAATTGCACAGAGTTTCAGAAGAGCTAAGATGGAATCAATATCTCCTTTATTTGGAAAAATTGACTCAAATAAAATACATAATTTCCTTTCATTTTTTATGCCTATTGACAGCAAAATTCCCTAAAACCCACTGTGTTATACTCACCTGAAATGCTATTTTATTTATATTTATTTTAAGATTTATTTATTTTTATGCATACAAGAACTAGGGTCTAAGTCAGAAGTGTGGGAGTGAGAGGATTCACCAGAGAGAGTGGGGAGCAGAACAGGCAGATGTACTAAAATACACTGCTAAGGAGAGCAGTGGGCGAGAGAGGGTTAGGGTTAGGGTTAGGGAGGTCTGCTGCACTAGGTGGGTCAGCTCCCTGGCCAGGGATCAAACTTGTGATGCAGTGGCTTCCAATAGCTTTATAGTGCTGTGTCTTTAACCCTTGTGCCATCAGGCAGGCCCCACATCAACTACTACTTTTATTTTTTAAAGATTTATTTATGCATACAAGAACTGGGGTATAGGACAAACCTGGGGGTGGTGGTGAGAGGAGTCACCGGAAACAGAGTGGGACACAGAACAGGTGGGTTGACTGAAACACTGCTGAAGGGAGCAGCGGGCAAGGCAGGAGAGGTCTGCTGCACTATGTGGGTCCTCTCCCTGGCCAGGGATCAAACTCATGTTGCAGCGACTGCTAAAAGCTTCATAGCACTGTGTTTTAACCCCTTGCACCACCAGGGAGGCCCCCACATCAGCTACTTTAAAGCAACTTACACTGAATGGTGACTTTTAGTTAAAAATGAAATGTCACAAACATTTTTTTCTAACAGAATAATCCTAAAAGGTAAGTGGAACATAATTACTATTATTACTTTTTTGATGAGTAAGCTGTTTGAAAGAGGACTACACAGTAGATTTAAAAGAAAGGCAATAATGCACTCATAGATAATAGATTGTTTACTCTGAGCAAAAATTCCTTCCTCTACTTCCCATCTTTGAAAGGATGCCAAAAAATACACAGAAACTGCCAACTCAAAGTAGAAAAGGAATGACAGGACTAATATGGAAGAAGCCTCTGAATTTCCAGTTTTGAAATAAAGCATGTTTCCTGGAACGTAGAGTAGCACTAAGCTTAACATATCTGGTTTATTTTCGCTATCTTGTATACACATATATATGCATATTCATATGTTAATATGCACACACATATTATCATCCTAATGTACTGTATGTAGTAGACACTTAATTCAGAGAGAGCACGGGACTTTTTCTATTTTTAACTGCTCCATAATGACCCACTGAGAAGCTTTCAGTACCATGTTGAATAAAATTAGAACTGCAATATTTTGTGGAACCTTAATTGTCCTCATGGCCTTTAGTAAATGTGTGAATCTTAGTTATATTTTTAGTAAATTGAGGATTATTAGAATAGAGTCTAATTGTTTTCTGATGGGAACATAACCATGTTAAAAATGTCTTGGTATCACTTCAATATGCAAGAAACAGGTCTGGAGGGCTCCCTGGTGGCACAAGTGATTGAGCACCACACTAAGAGGCATCCACAGCCACTGTAGCAAGAGTTTGATCCCCAGCCCAGGAGATCCCTGGCAGACATTTCCTGCCTCACCCGCTGCTCCCCTCAGCAGTGTATTCAGTCAGTCTGCCTGTTCTGTTCCCCTCTCTGTCTCTGGTTCTCTAGTGAATCCTCTCACCCGCCACACTTATGGCCTATACCCCAGTCCTTGAATGCATAAATAAATAAATCTTTTTTTTGAAAAAAAAAGAAAAAGGTCTGTTGTAAGTATAAGATCTCTATAATTTCAACTTCCCCACTCCCCAATGTTTCTGTGGATGCATATAATATACTACAATGTATACTCTGTGTGCTGGAAATTTTGCCTTCCTTTCTCATAAAAGATAAAAGAAAAGATAGAGTTAACCTAATGATTAACTGAATGAATAAGTCTCCTCCATAGCTCAAACTAGACATTGCTCATGCTTTGTCTGGCTGTCTCTAATTTTCTGTTTGGTTTTCTACCACTCACAACTAAGATAGAGGGTTGCTTTGGCAGAAATTAAATATGCAAAAATGTTTTACCATCTGCTGAAATATTCTTGGATGCTTTTCCTCCAGAAACCCTCATTATTAAAAATATTTATTGGACATCAACAATATATTAAATTCCGTTCAAAATATGACTGCCTCAGAGATAACACTCAAACAAGGATGAAGAAGCAATATTTATTGTATGTCAAATGGGCGAAGTTAGAGCTATCCCTGAATTCTGGTACTCTTGACTGTTTTCCCCTGTCAAAAGAGGAAGCTATTTAAGGTAAGAACTGTATTTATCTTATTTAATATATGTATAGCCCTTAACACAAAGCCTTTGCACATGGTAGAGGTCAAGAATGTTTATTAAGAAGAGAGGAAAAAGATGGCGGCAAAGAGATGCTAGGATAGAAAGCTCCACGAAGAAGTGGACGGCAGGGAGACAATACAGTGGGTCTCTGCAAGAACCAAGACACAGAAAATAAATTGGATGGTACCAACAACCTACACAGAAAGGAGGGACTCATCAACGGGGAGCAAATACAGAGAAAAGCTTCATAACCTTGCTACCCTGTCCCCCTCCCCCTCCCCCCAACCACAAACCCAGCACACCTTGAAAGGCAGAAAGAACATTCATAAACGCCATTTGTGGAAAGGGATGGAGATTATGCACTACAAATCCTGAAGCTGCTGAGATCTGAGCAGATATAGGCATCTCCAGGCCTGATGAGTTTGAACTCTAGCCTTTGGGGGAGTCTGAGGAGGGTGTGGAGAGACCTTTTGGCGAAGGGAGTTCATACAACTTAGAAGGCCAGGTTGGGGTAAGGGATTCCCATTGACAGCCACTGGGGCTGGAACAAAGCCAGCTGCTATTGAACCAAGGCAAAAGCACTGCAGCCAGCCAGGGCCTTCAGCAACTGAGACACAATAGGGAGTCTGGGTGCCAGTAAAGGAGCTGAACCACTGGCAGAGCACTGCGCCCTGCCACGCCTTGGAGACAGGAACAGCAGAGACCAGCTCCAGGCTGGACCAGAGAGAGGGGGCCAAAGGGGAGTGAGCTGGGCTGGGGCCAGGCAGAGGTCCAGGCCCCGGTTAGTCCACCCCACCCCTGGTAAGCCACTTCGGGGACCCCTGTTTGGCACAGCTGGGGCACAGGGTCTGGGAAGACTGGAGACTTTGGCAGCCAAAGGGGCTGACCCAGTGCGGAGCACCTCAGCAACACTCCCAAGTGCTTGAGAGAGAAAGCAAGAGGGTTCAGACTGAGGCAACCTGGCAGTACCCCAGAAGAGAAAAGTAAAACTACTTGGTGCAGCCACAAACAAAGAGCAGCACCAGAGAGCCTCAAGTGACCTCACCCCTATCACAGGGCAGTGGGAAAGAGCTTGTACTCAGACTCAGAGGTAAAAACCCCCACCCTTACCAAGAAAAGCCAGTGTAACCACTCATCCTGAAACCTGAGAAGCCTGGAAGACAATCACAGTTGGGGTACCAGCCAATCTGGGGCTGCCTCTCCCTCCCAACCTAATATCCCCCCACACAGAGTGAGTTGAGAAAGAGCACAAGGAACTGAGGTGATGGTGCACGGGTGAAATGGTGGTGGGTACTCCCTGGGGAATAAATAATGATGTCAACTATAATTAAATAAAAAATATATATCTTTTTAAAAAAAAGAATGTTTATTAAGTGATTAAATTATGAAGTCTGCTTTATCATCTAAATTGCAAAGAGGTGGTAACAGGATTTACTATTTCTTGTGTATGTTAGGTTCTGTTAATTTTTGCTTTTAATGACCATCATTTGAGGTTCTTGTCTAGATTTGGAAAAGTGCTCACTCTAAATATTGAAACAAAAAAATACTTGTTTTCCCAGACTCCTTTGCAGTTTGAATAGTAGCATGTTAGGCCAATTAGAAGCCAATAATGGCAAGAGTCAGGTATAATGCACAAACTCATTTGTGGCAGCAAAATGCTAGTCATTCCAGGAATGGCAGTGGTAACAGAACTAGTAGTCCAGGAGATGATAGCCAGTGTTCATGGAAGTATCAGAAATCCTCTTTCCAAACCCTGCCAGTCCTCATTCCTACTGAACAAGCTCTTACCTTCTTATTTTCTAAATCTGGTTCTATGGCTTTTGAAGTTGTTTTTAGCACCAGCATACTTTGAATGCATTTTTGTTTCTTTTTAAATCCAGCAGGGTATTCATGTTGCTTCTAGGTTAAGAAGTCTAGTTAGGGGCCTCCGTGGTGGTGCAACGGGTTGAGCATGGCACTGTGAAGCATCTGCTGCACAGCGGCACAGTGTTCGATCCCTGGCCAGGGAGGGGGCCCACATGGCACAGCAGACCTCTCCTGCCTTGCTTGCTGCTCCTCTCAGCAGTGTATTTCAGCCAATCTGCCTGTTCTGCTCCTTACTCTGTCTCTGGTGAAGTCTCTCACCTCCATGACTCTGGCCTGTATCCCATCTCTTGTATGTATAAATAAATAAATATTTTATAAAAAAAGAACTCTAGTTAATACATTGGACTTCTGGTATCTTCATAATGGATGTTGATTTTGATTAAGCACCCTGTGGCTCATCTACCAAAGGCCATTTTGTGTCCTACCCATAAGTCACTCTAATTCTATATTATTTTGGACTTTTAACTTTTTTATTTGTATTAACATTTTCATAAAATCTTTGAAAGCAGAGATAACATTATGATTTTTTAATATCAGAGGTATAGTAGGGACCTTCCAAAATGCATATTTACTAAATAAACATTTTTTACTTATATAATCTAACACCAAAATGATCATCATTAGCACATTTGGTATGAAATTCAATGAAAAGATAGATATCATTCTTTCTGGAACAAGGTAGAGAATACGTGAGTTACTTGTAATTAAAATTCAGTAGCATTAAGAGAACAAAAGATTTTACTGAGTTCAAATGGTTTTGAATTTAATTTAATCAAATCAATTTTTATACTATCCAGTTTTAAAATGAAGACTGTAAGTATAGACTTCAAGCTAAAATTAGGTAAAATAAGAAAGGATGATTTTTTAGTGCTTTTGATATAATGTCATTGTTTGACTAATAGTTCGTCTTTCCTTTTTTCTTCTTGACCCAATATATTCATATGACAAGGTCAAATGAAGTTGGTTTGGATTTGAGTGTCAAAGAAATTAAAGAAAGTTTTGGTAGAATGGATGTGGTGAAAGAAAAGTTCTAAAACTGCCTTGTTTGTGAAATGGACTTAGAGACTGAGTTATATGTTCTAGGGAGGGGACGCTGACAGTTACCTATAGGGGTGGAGAACCCTCTGTGTTCGAATGGGAAGACATTATCTGCACTTAAATAATAAGAAGCTGATCCTACAGATGTCAGTATATACATTAATGCCAAGCAGTTCATTCTTCCTTGAATTCATTCAACAATCATTTATTGAATATTAATTTCAACTCATGCATTCCTCCAGGCTCTGGAGATAGAACAACAAATGAGGGAGTTAAATTCCTGAACTCAAGGAGCTTATGTTTCATAAGAGAGATAAGTCATCAAGGAAGCAGCAACATATTCTAGGTATCAGGTAGTGATATGTACCATGAAGAAAAATAATGTTGGATACAAAAATAGAGGGAGGCTATTCTGTTAGATAGATTTGTTAGAGAAATACTTTACCTGAAGTAACATTTGAGAAGAAACATGAATAAAGTAATGAAGTAATCCAAACAGATATCTGTCGAAAGAATGCTCTATGGGGATGGAAGACCATGGGCAAAGTTCCTGAAGCTTGATCATACTTAATTTGATTTAGAGGGGAAAAAAAGGTACTACTTTATCTGATGGTGACTGAACTAGTGGAGGAATGACAGGAGATGGGGTAGAAGAGTGTGTTGGCCATTGTGATGTTCTGACAAGCTCCACTTTTAGTGGATTTTCTGCCCCCTCTTTGGGAGTGTCATAGGCGGTCCCCTTTTCAGGGCCTCCCCAGTTGCCGAGAATCACCTAAGCTAAGGACACACCCCTTCAGTGTTGTTCACATTTAGTGACTGCCAATGGGAAGTTTAAAGATCCAGCTTCTTGGTCTAACTTAGGACAACTTTAAAAGGTCATTCTAAAAAAATATTGCCATGAGGTTGGCCAACGCTGTTGTTGAACCCACATTGCTTTTAAACATCTTCCTCTGCCCACTATTGCTTTGTTTGCCTTCCTTTCCATAGATGCTGATCTGAAGGGCACTCCCTAGTGAATAGCCAGGATGCTGAAAGCTTATCTCAGATGGGGAATCAAACTTGCATCAGAGAGTTAGATGAAGACTTGTGTAGATGATTAAATGTATATGGAAAGACTCTAAGTTTCTGTCCAGAAAAGTGACATGATCAGGCATTTTAAAGGGGTTATTTGGTTGTTGTATGCAGAAGTGTTTGCAGGAGGAAAAAAGAGTTGAGAAGGCATTACAGTGATTCACTTAAGAGATGATGGTGAGTTAGACTACAGAATTTTTGATGGAACTGATAAGAAATGAGTGGGTGCAGGATACTTTTTGAAGTCAAAACTAAAAGGATCAAGTAATGCTCTTTAGACCTTCAAAGGGTACATATGTCTCAACAATTAGCATTAGATAAAAAGTCAATTAAAAATGAGACTTAACTCTTTTAGCTTGAGTTGGTTAAAATGTCCAACTGCACTGATAAAAATCAAGCCATTGCTTATATTCACAACCCAAATGGTGTGTTCACTGTTAGCAAATATCCCTTGGATAACTGGTGGAATGCCCACTTAGCGCCAGTGAGCTAAGTACACCATATCAGGGGTCAGCAAACTACAGCTCCCTGGTTTTTACATTTTTAAATTTTAAAATGGTGGCAAAGAAATCCAAATATTTCTTGACACATAAGAATTATATAAATTCAAATTTCAGCATTCACATAAAAGCTTTATTGGCACACAGTCACACACATTTGTATACATATAGTCAATGACTGCTTTTGCTCTTTAAGAATAATGTTGAGTCATTGTGCTAGAGACCACATGGCTCACAAAGCCTAAGCTGGTTACTGTCTGGCCCTTATAGAAAACATTTGCTGACTTATTGTTTATCTCAATCTGAAGTCACCTGGTGGAATACCCATTAATGCTGGTGGGGTTGGTGGCCGGCTCACTCCAACTTTGTTCCTGCTTCATTCCAGCATGATAAACAGTCATTCAGGGTCAATTTGTTCAGGTTTGTTTGAAGGACCTATTGAATTCTGACTTTCTCATTGATTCCTTTGGCTGATTTCAAGGTTTACGGTGATATCTTGAGTACTAGCTGTTTCTTCTTATTATAAAACATGAACATGAAATATCTCTCACTGACCTTGTAACTTTCAACTAGTCATACCCACTACGCAGCATGCAGTAACAAATGAAGGCAAACAATAAATATTTCAGTGTCATTCTCCACAGTTTTCTATGACACGTGACCTAATTTCTCCTTGTTGTTGTCCCCTGTCCTGTCTTTCATATTTTCTCTCTTATCTGGAAATTTGGACTTGACATTGAGACTTCAACTACACCCACAAACCCCAGTACCTCTTGGTGGGTTGCAGAATTTAGGTGCCATCAAGGAGAGTACTCCTCCTAGATACGTATTGTTGCTAACCCTGTTGATGCCTCTTGTGATGTCTTCTCTAATATTGCCAGATGGACTCTTGTTCAATCCAGGGGAGGAATGAGCCTACCTGGACTGTCTTGTGTTGTTAAGTCAGGGCTAGGGATTGACTGAGTTAGGGTAGTCTGCTTCCAGTGAGTGCAGGTACATAATACAATGTGCTATTATTCACTGGGTTATTCAATCTTGAAGTTGCAAAAGATTTCTTTTTTTTTTTTACCACCAATTTTTTTTTACCACCTTCCTGCTTAGCAGGAACGAATAGAGTGAAAGAGATCTATGGAATCTTGTCTGACCTCATTTTTAAGATAAGCAATACGCTAGAAATTTGGGGATTATAATAATCCAGGCAATAGGCGATCAGTGTTTTCATTGTTTTTTCTTATTTATTCAGAACAATAACACACAGCAGTCAGTTATGACATGTACTGGTGTCAGATTTTCCACGAGGGAGTTCTACTAATTTTCACATATCAAAGAAGATAACCATTATACCTCCATTAGTTTAGGGGTGAGGGCTCAGTGAGTGGGAAGACATAAGAGGTTTTACTCTCACACTGGGCACTGTTTCAAGCCAGGATTCATACCACCTTCATAATTTCTTTAGGGAGTAAGTGATTAGTTGTGGCAAGATCCAACCAATATTCCATGCCCTTATTGAAACCATCACTAGGCAGGGCCTTTCTTGCTTTTTAGAACCAATAATGAACATCGAGCAGGCATAGGCTTTGGAAAGGACTCTTATCCACCTGTCAGAGACTTTTTAAGTATTACATGTTCTATTTGTTGCAACAGCATGAAATTGATCTAAGAAATAATTTTGTTGGACTAATTTAAGAAGAGTTAATACACACGATTTTTCATTTCCATCCTTTTTTGAGAGACAGAGGACTTATAGATCCATGATAGGCCTCAGGACTTTTAGCTTGTACAGTAGAATTTGTGTAAGGATCTCTCAAACAATGCTTATAAAAATATTGGCATTGCTCCCTGGTGGCGCAGTGGGTTAAGCAACACACTATGAAGCATCTGCAGCCACTGCAGCACGAGTTCAATCCCTGCCGCTGGCCAGGAGGGTGACTCATATGGTACAGCAGACCTCTCCTGCCTTGCCTGCTGTTCCCCTCAGCAATGTATTTCAGTAGATCCGCCTGTTCTATTCCCCACACTGTCTGTGGTGAATCCTCTCACCCCTCGCACCTCTGGCCTGTACCCCAGTGCTTGTATGCATAAATGAATAGATCTTTTAAAGATATTGGTATTGTTTTGTTTATTTTACAGACATGGAACTTCATCTCTGACTTAACCTTTGTTCTAAAAAAGGACAAGAAAATTGACCCGATTTTTCATCCTAGCAATGACCCAATAGTTCTTTCTGCTCCCTTAATGTTCTTATACTTTTAAGTTCCATGCTTTCTTTTAAACTCTGAGAAAACATGAGTAGCTAAACACTGTCACTACTCTCCAGGAATTAGAAATCTTGTGGGTATAATAAACTTTTTGTTGTAACTTTTTTCAACAGTCTTCCAGGCTACCCATTTGTTTTATACATCCAGAAGGGATTCAAGCTTTATCCCTCTATATATCAAACACTTGCCTCAGCCAAGAAAAAGTTTATTATAAATGTAAAAATTCTGTTGAAATTGTTTAGTAGAAGTTACGTGGACATAACCGCAAGTTACAAATGTAATGGCCAAGGAGCTTGATCCATTTATCAGAGTGTATCTATCAGGTAATCTTTCACTGTTCTTTCTGCCTGATGTTTTAAAGATGACAATATTGATTGTGTCATCATGTAAAATGTCAGCCATACAAGACTTCCCAGATAAAGAATATAAACATAGAGACTATTTAAGTGGTAGTTTAATAGGGAGGATTTATAGTGAATTATATAGCTCAGTGTGCATTGTAAATTCTATTCATGTTAAGAAAATAATCATCTCTTTAATTCTAATCCCAACACTCTTAACCCTACCATGGCAAATATTTCTCTCTTCAAATTTCAAATAAATGTGGCGGTAGATAGAGAAGGAAAACTCCAGCTGTAAACCCTTTTGCAGGGAGAGACATCTGGTTGGATTCTCAGCTCTGCCATTTATTTAAATGTGGCAAAGTACCTGGCACACAATAAGATGCCCAAAATGCTAGTTCTTTCTTCTTTTCCTCTGTCCACAGTCAGAATTGATTGATTAAAAGGATTTATACTAAGTTCTTACAAATAAAAGTCTAGTTTCCCATGAGTTTAAGTTCCCAAACCCTTGTTTTGTCAATGATGTGTCAGAAAATAATCTGTCGCAATATGAGTTTAAGTTTTATTTATCTTCTCATGCTGTGAATGGTATGTAACATAGTCTTGCATCTACCCTAAATTCAAAAAGGTAATCCGCCTTTTAGTTTCTGAACTTAATGCTCTTTGCTGATGGAATTGTTACAACTTCTGTACTGCAGAGCTGAACGTGATAGTTTTCAAGGTTCTGAGAAAGCCTCTCCACTCATATATTTGTTCTAGAAGCTCCAGGGTCTGAGAGGCAGAGGTAGGAAAGTAAAGAGTTGGGTGTTTGCGTGGAAAATCTCACTGAAGATCAAAGAGTTTATTTTAGATAAGAATTTAACCATAAGGTGTCCCATGTATTGGGGGTAGCCATGACCCTCTCCCCACAAATCTCTAATAGGTGACTGAAGGACTGATGGTCAAGAGACATGAACTTAAGAGTTCACATGGGATCTTTGGGTCACTTCAGACCTGGATACAGTCATCAGGCATGACTACAGGGCTCGGCTGAAATATACCGGTCCATGGAAGAGCCTATATCTTTCAGGGTAAGTAAGGCTATTCCATTGAAACAAGCAAACCTTGAATCTCGGTGATTTCTCATGAAAGAGGTATATTTGTTGCTCAAAGCTTTCATGGTTGACTGGGGTTCCTGCTCCACACTTGATAACCACATTCTGGAACCCAGTATGAGGGAATACATACTCTCTGAAAACACTGCAAAACTTGCAGTGAATCGCAAGTGAAGCTCCTGTCTAGGGAGACAATGTCATTTTGGCTTACCTGTTACTGGCTAAGGGCAATATCATCACCTAAATTTGCAGGGTTACAAATGTAATTTCCCCAGGTATTTAGAAAGAGAGAAAACAGAATATTGTAGACAACTCTAATGCCTTTAACACTCTGCCTTTCTGATCATTGAATGTTCCATTTGCCTTCCTTCTCTTATGCAGAAAATATTCACACGGTCCAAAAACCCCTTTCATCCTTGGCATCAAGTTCAAAGTCCAACATCTCTGGGTGACGTATGTTAGTCTCTACATCTAGGATTGACATACAATGACTACATCAGGTTTGGATGGAAATGCTCTTCATCCAGAGACGTATGAACTAAAATTTAAAAGTATTCCCACATATACAACATACATGATAGAAGAGCAGGAGCCCAATGACAATAATATTCTTATTTTGACACTGGAAAAATAGAAAATGTTGGCCTATAGAGATCTTAGTGGCAGATATTGGGAGGTCTCACTGTCAGTACACTTTATTATTCAGTCACCATTCTGCTCAGTTATGTCAAACTGTCACAGACTTAACTTTATCTAGGTTCATGGGCTTTTTTATATGTATTTTTTTGTGCTTACAAGAATTGGGGTACAGGCCAGAGGCGAAGTGGGGTGAGAGGATTCACCAGAGACAGTGTGGGGAGCAGAACAGCAGGTCAACTGAAATACACTGCTGAGGGGAGCAGCGGGCAAAACAGGAGGGGTCTGCTGCACCATGTGAGTCACCTCCCTGGTCAGGGATTGAACTCATGCTGCAGTGGCTGCGGATAGCTGCATGGTGCTGTGCTTAACCCATTGCACCGCCAGGGAGGCCCCTTGGCTCATGGCTTCTTTGGTAGAATAGCATTCTCTAAAACTTTTAAGTCCAGTTGTCTAAATGTGCCAGTAGCCACACAAACATTTCTTTTGTAGTTATTTCTCTTTTCACTTAAATGAGGGGACCTTGAGGATTATACACTTTGGTGGAAGAACTGTGTTCTTAGTTGTTTTTAATAACCAGGTGAGGTTAGTTTATGTTGAGTTCACCAACAAATGCAAAATAACAGTGGCTTGACTGTGAAAAGTTGACAAGTGGAGATATTTTTCATCTTTTATTATGTTTCAGGTAGAGAGCAATATATTACAAGTATATATACCACATTATTACCGCCAAAAGTCTAGTTTCTATCAACCACCACCCAATTGACCCTCTTTACCTGTTTCTCCCACTCCCCCAAATCCTTTCCATTCTGCTTTCAGAATTTCTGTTATCAGAATCTAAAGCTATATTTTCATTTTGTTTCATTTGCTTTTCTTTACCTTCTGCACATGAATGAAATCATATAATATTTGTCCATCCCCAATACTTGCCCTCATGTAATTTAGCACAGTCCCCTCAAGACCATCCATGTTGTCACAAATAACAAGAATTCATCTTTTTTTTAATGGCTGAGTACTATGTTATTGTATAAATATTGTCATACGTTCTTTATTCATCTCCAGTGAGCACTTAGTTTGTTACAATATCTTCGCTATTGTGAATTTTGTTACAATGAACACAGGAATGCATATACCCTTTTGAATTAGTGTTTTCATGTGCTTTGGATAAATACCCAGAAGTTTGAAATATCATATTTCTTTTGTTAAATTCTTTGAGAAATCTCTTTATTATTTTTTATGGTGGCTACACCAATTCACAATTCCACGACAGGGAAGCAAAAATGTGCCACCCCAAAATATGTCTTTGGCAAAAAGTTTATTTAATGGAAAAGGCCCTGAAGGCTTAACAGAATTTACTTTTGAAAAAGACATTTACAGGGCCTCCCTGGTGGTGCAAAGGGTTAAGCACAACACTATGTATCATACCCTCAACCACTGTAGCACGAGTTCGATCCCCAGCCAGAGAGGTGACCGACATGGCACAGCAGACCTCTCCTGCCTTGCCCACTGCGCACCTCAGCCATGTGTTTCAGTTGATCTGTCTGTTCTGTTCCCTACTCTGTCTCTGGTGAATCCTCTCACCTCCACACCTCTGGTCTGTACCCCAGATCTTGTATGCATAAATAAATAAGTCTTTAAAAAAGGAGAAAAAGACATTTACATAAAAACTTCTCTCAGAAGGTTTTTCATTTTCCCCCACCATGGAAAAGGCAGAACTTATGTCTGCATACCTTTGCTAACTGTGCTTTCCTTGTAAACTCCCTGACATTCTCCTCTTCCTTCCAACACCCCTTGTCTCAGCTAAGCTATTTATGATGGTCTCTGAAGCCACGTGGCAAATTTCTCTGTTCTATAGAGAACATTTGTTATAATTCTTTTTGACTTTCCCCCTTACCAATATGTCTGATGCCTGTTTGATTATTTGCCACCCTAGAAGAACTAAGAGGGGTACAGGGTGATTTCCTTTGTGCCTCCAATACCACCAAACAGCATGACAAGGTTTCCCTGTCTCTACAACCTTGCCAACAATTATTGCTTCTTGTCTCCAGCAAGTGTGAGGTGGTAGTGCCAGTTGTAGTATTACAAGATACAGTCTCTAGCATAAGAATCTCCAAGGCTGAAATCTCAAATCTTTGAAATTCTGGAAGTCTGATATTCCACAAGTCAAATTCCCCAGGACCTCAAACCTAAAAGATCGAAATCCTGGATGTGGAAATCCTGAAAGCTAACATTCTCATGGCAGGGGTGGGGAGGAGGGGCAATTTGTGAAGTGTAGGAAGCTATAAGTGTTCCAATCATTGAATCATTTGTGGACACTATTTCTGGACTGACACTGGAGGATTTTTCTCTTGTCTTTCCTTCATTTCTTTTGACCATATCCTTCCCAGTAATACCACAGGAGAGATTTATGGTGTAACTGTCCAATTGCAGAGAAACAGCTGGATTTCAGTGATGTCATAGCTGAAAAAGGAGGTCCACTGGCTTCTTCTCAGTTTCTGCAATGGCCAAGCAATCACCAAACTTTTGAGTGGATGGTGCTTACACACTACTTACAAGGTTGAGTACCAGCACCCCCCAAATACAAAATCGAAGTGTTAGTGTTCTTAGACATCTCTCAAAGAGCACATCTTCCTCAAAAGGTCAAGATACCTCACTGTAAGCATGGTGGGTGTGTGGTTTGGAGAACACACCCTTTTCAAAAGGTCAAGAAATGTCTGAAAACCTTTACGTCTTCTCCAATACCCTCTCTTCAGGACTTTAACATTTGGAGTTTGTGAACTTTGGGATTTGGGACTTTTGAGGTTTTGATCTTTGGGATTGTGTCTTTGGAGATTATGACACAAAACTGTGTGGTATCTCATTGTTGTTTTGCTTTTCATCTCCCTACTGATAAATGATATCAACATCTTTTCACGTGTCTGCTGGCATCTTTGTCTTTGTTGAAGCAATGTAGGCATATACTTCACTCATTTTTTAATCTGGTTGTTTTTGTTGTTGCATTGTGTGAGTTGCTTGTATATTTTAGATATTAATCCCTTGTCAGATATGTGATTTACAAAAATAATCTCCATTTCAGTAGGATGATTTTTCATTTTTTAAATTTTTTTAAAAATTTATTTATGCATACAAGTGCTGGGGGTACAGGCCAGAGTGTGGGAGGTGAGAGGGTTCACCAGAGACCCAGCGGGGAGCAGAACAGGCAGATCCACTTAAGTACACTGCTGAGGGGAGCAGCAGGTAAGGCAGGAGAGGTCTGCTGCACCATGTGGGGGAGCTCCTTGGCCCGGGATCGAACTCACACTGCTGTGCTGTGGATGCTTCACAGTGCAGCGCTCAACCCGCTGCGCCACTAGGAAGGGCCTGTTTTTTTCATTTTGACCATAGTTTCTTTCCTTGTGTGGAAACTTTTTACTTTTGACATCATCGTATTTGTTTATCTTTGGTTTTGTGTCCTTTGCTGTTGGAGATAAATCCAGTGGAGTCATTTTAAAATGGAATCAGGTCAACCATTAGAGTGAAAGTAGATTACCTGTCTTATTGGATCATGGTAAAAAAGACCTATGAATTGGGCTAAAGACCTTTAGACTAGGCCAAAAGCAATTGTTTCAAAAAATCATCAAGCAAACAATTGTGTGAGCCGTAATCTTTACCCTGAAGATTGATGATGATGAACTTTGCCAAAGGATAAAATCAGTAAGCAGTTATGTATAGTCAAGAATAATTTAAGCAAGTTAGCATCAATTAATTCCTTTTAAAACCACTTCTCTCATCTTTTTCATTTCCCATAAAAAAAAATCCTATTTTTGTCGCCCCTCCTTGGGACATTATTTGGGTTTCCAGCCAAATCTATTCTCCCTGCATTGCAATTGCTTCCTGAATTTTGAGAATGACATAACAAACAAATGCCTGCTTTTCGCTTGTTCTGAGTCCACTGAAGTTCCCCTGAGAGCTCTAGTTCAAGTCTCCTCACTATGGTAGTCAGGCTATGGGGGGAAATCTGCATAGTAATCACAGAAGGATTCTTAGCGCTTTTTTCTTAAAGATATATACACACTCAAATTTCACTAGCCAATGTTAGTTAAATGGGCATAACTAACTTCTAGGGGGAAGAAAGTAAGTCCCTCAAAGTGCCCTGGAAGGAGAGAGAGCTGGGATCTTGTGAAGACCATTAATGACTTTTAGAAAATACCTAAACTTATTGTGGGATATTCAAAATATGACTAAGATGACATTTCCTACCAGCCAAATCCAAAAGGTTTTGAGACATTGTTCTGCAACCTTCCCAGGTGGGTAGGTCCATCGTGTGTTCAGGAAGCTTAAAAGAGAAACTTTGAGCCCTTGGCATCATCCACAAAGGTTTTCTTTTTCTTTTTTTTAAAAGATATATTTATTTATGCATACAAGAGCTGGGGTATAGACCAGAGGCGTGGGAGGTGAGAGGATTCACCAGAGAGAGAGTAGAGAGCAGAACAGGCAGATCTCCTGAAATACACTATTGAGGGGAGCAGGAGAGGAGGCAGGAGGGGTCTGCTGTGCCCTGTAGGACCCCTCCCTGGCTGGGATCAAACTAGTGCTGCTGTGCTGCTGATGCTTCACAGTGCAGCGCTTTACCCACTGTGCCACCAGCGAGGCCCAGATCTTCTAACAGTATGCAGGGGAGACAGACCAGCAGAGGCACAGCAACTGGGGCCCCCTTCAAATATCTATAGGCGCCTTCCTCTCATAGCTGCTCTCCACTGCACTCCACCACAAGGTCCTCTGCCACTGTCCTTATAGGGTGTAGTGGCCGGAAGGGGTGGCACAGGAGCAAGGTTCGGGATGGTTCTGGGCAGACGGGTCAGGGAAGGAGAGTCTTGGAGCCCTCGGTGGCTTTTCATACTTTTATTTAGTAGAAGTGGCCAGGTACATGGCAGGCAGGGGTGTCAGGGGGCCGGGAGGCTGGCAGGCCTCCCAGCCCCCAGCACATCTCACCCTCTCGGCTGCTTTTTACTGCTGCTGCTTGTCAGTACTGTCGGTCCTGTTGGTTCTGTCGGTTCTGTTGGTCGGTCCTGGCGTCCTCATGACGCTGCCCATTTATGCCCATGTCCAACACAGGTGCGCCCACTTGCGCATGCCCATTCCATACTCCAGGTGTCCACCATCAGGCATGCGCACTCTGAGCCCCAAGCTCCCAAGGCCTCCTGTGTTCAAAGCCGCAGGTGATAGCACAGATGCCAATGCACAAAAGCCTGACTAATCTCATTTACCCTAGAGACATGATCTGGTATAAAGGCAGAATGTTAGTAGGATAATATTAATATTCACTGACATATTTTTCATTCTTTGTAACTACCTTTGTCACATGATTCTTCTCCCTTCATCTCTTAGAGCACCCAGTACTTACTGAATCATCGAAGGAAGACTATATCAGAAAAACAGAAAAAACTCTCAGCTGGGGTGGGGATTGGAGAGAGAATTCAAAATACATGTTTGGAGCTCCTAGAAGAAACAGCAGGTTGAAAGAACAGGATTGAGTCTCAACAGCTTGCTATTTTGAGTACTAAAAATGAATATTTGTGCCATCAACAGTGCAGTAGTGATGATATATGTTAGCAGGTCAATTCTATCACCCTAGACTAAGATTCTATTGCTAGGATAATAAAGAGAAGAAGGAAATGAAATGATTCCTGGAGAGGTCTGAGTCTAATGTAGGTCCCTTCCACAGATTTTTTTGATCTCTTTAATTTTTAAAAAAATTATTTATTTTATACATACAAGAACTGGGGTACAGACCAGAGTCTCGGGAGGTGAGAGGATCCACCAGAGACAGAGTGGTGAACAGAACAGGCAGATTGAATTATGTACACTACTGAGGGGAGCAGCGGGCGAGGCAGGCAAGGTCTGCTGTGCCATGTGGGTCCCCTCCCTGGCAGGGGATCGAACTCACACTGCTGTGCTTCACAGTACGATGCTCAACCCATTGCGCCACCAGGGAGGCCTGTTTTCTTTTAATTTTCTTAACTCAAGCAGTTTACAAAGGTATTTTAAGCATGCTTCTTTTTTCCACAGAGTTCAAAACTTTGAGGGAAGAGATTGGTAAAGAAATAATCATAAAACGTCTGGCTAGAATTCAAATACAGTAAGTGCAACTGTTATATTGTTATGGGCGAAGAAGAGAACATGTGTCTGTGGGGCCAGGGGTGCAGAACAAGAAGAAGGCTTAATTTTCCTCCGCTAGTGAGCACGTAGCATTCTTTTAAAATGCTGTTCTCTATTCTATTACTCTATTCCTTCTACATCCTATCTTAGGCCCAACTCTACCATGTACAAGTCTAAGAATAATCCTACTTTCCAGTGTACTTATGCTCTGAAGCTCCTGCCTTTTGCTTTTTAAACAAATCAGCCCATCTGTAGCGGCAGGATGGGAGCGGCACTGGAGGCAGGTTCAGGATGGTTCTGTGCACACGGGTCAAGGAGGGAGTGTCTTGGAGCCCTCGCTGGCTTTTCATACTTTATTTAGTAGAGGTGGCCAGGTACATGGCAGGCAGGGGTGCCGGGGGGCCGGGAG
>JAGFMF010012069.1:3524514-3569667 GCA_019455555.1 Galemys pyrenaicus | reverse complement strand
CTGTGTCTGGCCCTGGGGTGTTAGATAACCCACCCCCTTTGGAATTTATTACCCTTCTCTCTGGGGCTTCCCTTATTCCTTTTGTTGCCCTTTTCTCAGAAGCCTCAGCAACTCTCCTGAAGTCCCTGCCTAGCTGCCCTGACGCTGCCTAATTAACCCTAACTCGCCCTAGGACTCACTGGGACCCCCAAACCTGCTCTAAGTAGGTTCTGCCATCTGCCACATCAAGACAAAATACACTGTAGAGCATAACACCTTCAACAGAAAATAACTTTAATACAACTGTTACAGGGCAACCCTAATATAAAGTGGTTTGCCTGACTGGGTCCTCACCCACGTGCTCGAAAGGCACTTATAATGCCCCAACTGCAGGCACACACAACAAAGGTTGATAAAGGGTTTTATTTACAAGAGAAGGGGAAATAGCGTAGTGAATAACACAAGGGGAAGAGAGGGATGCAGATCTGTAAATGTCCTAATGGTTCCTCGGAGCTAGAACCCAATGGCGCGCTGAGAGCTGGCTCCCAAGGAAAAGAGAGACCCCAAGGCTCACATGTCTGCTTTTATACACAGCCTGGCTGCTTAATTCCACCCTCAGCTCCCAGTGATCTGCTCTTCGATAATGACCTTATGGGTTTTGTAGTTTTTGGATCTTGTATGTTTGGAATGGGGGTCGAAATCCATAACCTATTTGTGTAATCATTTAGGAGGGTTCCCCCCCCACCTAACATAATTAGTGTCAATAAAGAGAAGGAAAGGGAAAGAATGTTAAAATAGTTGCAATTGAACACCCCAAATTACATATCCCCTAGTAGGCAAATGCCCAAACAGGGTTGGCCTAAAGCAGGGCCACTGAAGTCCAAAAGCTTACCACATCTAAGGCCTCTATCTTCAGAAGGGGCACCAGAGGAAAGGTGTAGAAGGCATCAGAAAAGTCTGGAAGGAAAAGAGCAAAATCAAAATTCAAGTCAAATAAAAGCTGCCATTGTCAGCCTCCCCATGGGTCTCTCACCCATGTCTCTGCCTCTTTCAAACATCTCCTTCCATGTAACCCAAGTCGCTGGTACAAATCCAGAGCCGAGAAGCCAGCACAGCTTCTTCAAATGTCTCTCTGCACTGTGTGCCTCCTCCAGGTCTCCTTCTTGATCTCTTCCTTCTGTCTTCTCTAGCTTCTCCACCCCTGCCCAGGCACACCCTCCCTTAGGGTGGGGCAGATACCGGAACCTCCTTTTCCCTATTACAACAAGGCAGGAATTACCTTATTTACTTCCCCCAGGCTCATCTTCCATCTGATATACCTTCCTCCAACTGATGATTTGCTGTCTATTTCTGTGTCCTGGCCACTGGCCAGTCACGGAATACTTAAGATCAGTATTCACCTTGTTGAGTCCCAGGGCAAGTTAGGGTTAATTAGGCAGCTTGGTGCTGTCAGGGACCTCTGGAGAGCTAGAGGTTTCTGAGATAAGGGCAACAAAAGGAATAAGGGCAGCTCCAGAGGTAAGGACAACAAACTCCAAAGGGGGTTAATAAAATACCCAAAACCAGGGACAGAAGATGTCCCTGGACAAGGGCAATAGAAAGGGGGATTCTATTTTTTTAAAGATGTATTTATTATGCATACAAGAACTGGGGTACAGGCCAGAAGTGCGGAGGGGTGAGAGGATTCACTAGAGACAGAGTGGGGAGCAGAACAGGCAGATGAACTGAAACACACTGCTGAGGGGAGCAGTGGGTGAGGCAGGAGAGGTCTGCTGCACCATGTGGGTCCCCTCCCTAGCCAGAGGCAGGGATCGCTGAGGTGGCTGAGGTTTGCTTCTTAGTGCTTTGCTTAACCCACTGCGCCACGCCACGGGGGATTCTGTGATAAGACCTGTGCTGCAGGAAGATTCCAAGCACAGTAGCTGAGTGAGACCACTGAAACTGACCAGTCATAGAGAGACTGATGGAATTTTAGAATAGCTAGGGAAGGAAAGCATATATTCCCCAGGCATTACTCTATGTTGGCTCCCTTGCCCCTCCGGGTACACCACACCTGGGAGTCTTTGCTTTCATCCTCTTCTTTACTTTCTTAAAGGAGGTTTGTTCTTGCTGCTTATCTGAAAAGTCTGTGAATTCCTTTTACAGCTTCATGAAACAAGAACTCACGGTGGTTAAAGGGTTACCAGGGTGAGTTGCAGCAGCAGCTGTAATCACAGTAATACTACACCTGGGCTTCTTCGTGGCCCCATGTAAATATTAGTCCCATTTTCTTGACATTGTCTGCTTACTCGGTGCCATCTGTGACAGCTCCTTTTCTGCCTTTTCTTGAGCTGTCTTAGACCTCCTCCAGGGCCACATTCTATTTTGAATATGAGAACCTAAAATTCAGGCCCACAAATAAACCGATGGAGGCTAGGAATAGACAATTTGGGATGAAGGCTTCACAGGACCAGAAACTGGTGGTGGGGCGGGGGTAGAAATGATTAACATAGTCCTTAAACCAGCTACAGAAATGAAAATCCTTAGGTGGCAATTGCTAGAAAGAGTACCTGGAGGCACAGCGCAGAGTTGGGAATATGGGGATTGAGGGCCATTATAGAGGTGGTTAGTCTAACAATATATAATAATTCCACAAAGGAATGAAACCCTCCCCAAAAGAACACTGTAACAGTGCAATTTCTGCACTGGCAGATGCAGCTCTTTCTGCCCGCTTGTGTCAGTGGAAGTGTCTTCATTCCTTTTCCTAATAAAACTGTCCTATTAAAAATGTACTCTTCGCCTGCGTGTGTGTGCAGATGTCTTCATCTCCTGGGTAAGCTCGCAGCGTGCCGCTGAAAGGGGATCTCTGCAGAACCCTTTCTCAGAGGTCACCCAGGGACCTGCTCACTGTACCCCACATCTCATCACAACAACATCAAAACCATCCAGAGTAAATAAGCAACTCTAAACCAAAACATCCATCAGAGAGGAATGACATTTGTAGGGAATAAATATGATTAAGATTGATTTTGAAAGGCTTTCTCCACATGGTGCACATGTGTGCATGTAAGTAGATGAACACCAGAATATGTGCTGCCTGAGAAGGAATAGAGGCAGGACTTCTCATTAGCAGCCTCCCCGATGGGAAGAGATGTGATGTTATCGGGGCTCTATTCACCGCAGCTTCTGGGAGATGGGGGCGTGATTCTTGGGCCAGAGCATCTACCCACTTGGCACCCTGGATGCTGGCTTTGTAGGTTACAGAGGGAATGCTGGAGAGTCTTTCTCTTTACTCTCCTTACTTACTAGTAGTTCGCAAGGAATTCTTCCTGTCCTGCCTCCATGCTGTGTCCCAGAGGGCACCCTCCTGCCACCCTGCCACTGTCTTTCATCACTTTTTCAGAAGGCAAGTGAGTTAAGTGATCTGTGAATGTTTCATTTCAATGAACAGGCAGGAGTATTTGTTTTACTTAGAGTGCCATTTCTGCTCCATGTTTGACTCATTAAGTGTGTTTATGTGATAATTGCTAAATCAGAATCCATTCTATTTGGTGATTCTGTCGTAGGGCTTTAGAAGCAATGCACACTGTGTGTAAATCATGCTGCACCTGCAATTTCTTTCTTTCCCCAACTCCCACAATCTCACTGCACCAAGTTAGCAAAAGTATTCATATAAGGAATCTAAGAAAAATATTACACATCTTTTGATCAGTAGAGACCATATTATAGCATCAAAGGGACATGAAACAAAATAAAGTTTAACATGTTGAAAATTGACAAGGTACCAGGCATATGCAAAGGTACAAAGTAATCTACATATCACCTGTCACCTAGCTAATCTAATAGCAACCCTGAAAAGCAGATGTTGTAGAAATATAGAAAAGCACAGTTCTTTTCTTTTTTAAGATTTATTTATTTACGCATGCAAGAACTAGGGTACAAGCCAGAGGTGTGGGGGGTTAGAGGATCCACCAGAGACAGAGTGGGGAACAGAGCAGGCAGATTAACTGAAACACACTGCTGAGGGGAGAAGTGGGGGAGGCAGGAGAGGTCTGCTGTGCCATGTGGGTCCCCTCCCTGGAGGGCAGCAGGGATCGAACTTGTGCTGCAGAGGCTACGGTTTGCTTCATAGTGCATTGCTTAACCCACTGCGCCACCAGGGAGGTCCAAAAAACACAATTCTTATGCTCCACTCCAGTGTGCAAGACCAGCTGCCTGGCTCCTGGAAGAATCATCACCTTTGTTAACTTTTAGAGAGTTAGGGTCTGACTGAGGCTCAAGGGCTTAAAAACTGTATCGTGAATGTGGAGCCACCGCTCAGGGCTAAATGATAAGCCAAAGAGAAATCGTTGTCAGAAAAACCACATAGTCAAACCCACATGCTTAGCATATGCATCAGTCAGGGGCTCAGTGGGAGACAGATGGCATGCTGAAATTAGGATAATTGGGGGAGGGTTTAATAAAGAGGATATTTATGAAAGTGTGGGCAGGAGTCGGGAAACCATACAGGAGAGTGCAGAACTAGAGGCTAATGAAAACTGCTCTGCTTCTATTTCCAGGCGTGAGTGGTGAGGGCAAGGGGGCAGTTCCAGGGGAAGAGTATTGGGGAAGGAGTCACCTCAACAGGGACTGCAATCTTCAGTCGAGGAATTTAACCTGCCCAAACCAACCTTACAGGCAAGGGGGTTGAGAGAATAAATGCTCTGAAATCAGTCTCCTCTCCAGTCTCCAGTGAGGGCTCCCCACTTGTAAACCCCAATAATAAGCCACTAGGTAAGGTTGTTCTTTAAGGCAATTTATACAGGTCAACTTCCTGTAGCAAAAAGCAGCATCGTGGTGGCAAGTTCAATGTTCAGGGTCCAAGAGAATACTCAGGATCAGCATAGAATATTTTTCCTTTAGTCAAATTGTGACCAAAAGCTACCTCATTAATGTATCATGAGTAATTACAGTACCTGGGAGTGGGAATCATGGGAGTGCATATAGTCAGCCCATGCCCACTATAGGGTGAATATGTGCAAAGCCAGATCTTCATTAGGAATCTGTTGTTGACCATGGTCTTAGGGATGTCAGGAGAATGGACTTATTGATGATTCCAATGTCAGATTGGTGTCAGGGAAAGGATGATTTCACCCTGGGACTAGAACATTGAAAGCTAAAAAGTCCACTGCTATCAACTGCTGCACAACAAACCACTTAAAACAGAGTAACTGAAAATAATAGCCAGTTATTTTTCATAATTCTGTGGGTCAGCGTGGTGGTTCTGTAAGAGGGGGCTCCCCAGGGAAAAGGGAGTTTCCAGGTTCCCTGCCCCACACAAGGAAGGGTGGAGCTGAGCAGGGAGGAGAAACCACAGAAGGAAGGAAAGAGAACAAGATGGAGGAGGCGCCTGGAGCAGAGAGCCACATGAAGAAGCTGCACCTTGTCTCAGCTTTGGACTTGTACTAGGGGCTTGGGGGACATGGAAGGAGACACTTGAAACAGACATGGATGAGAGACCTGTGGGGAGGTTAACAATGGCAACCTTTATCTGGATTTTGATTTTGTTCTTTTCCTCCCGGATTTGTCTGGTCCCCACTGCCCCTTTCCTGTGGGTCCCCACCAGAAACTGCCTTAGACTTGTGGCAGACTTTTGGGCCTCAGTGGCCCCATGTTGGGCCAAGCCTGTTTGTCTGGGTTTTTACCCACAAGGGTATGGGTATAACTTTGGGTGTTTCATGTAGAAACTGTTTTATCTATTCTTTCCCTTCTCTTTATTGACATCAATTATATTAAATTATTTTCTACTGAAGGTTTTATGCACTAGAGTATGTTTTGTCTTGATGTGGTGATGGCAAAACCCATTTAGAGCAGACAGGTTTGGGGGTCCTGGGGTGCCCCTCACTCTGCCAGATAAAAGTTCATAAGAGCTGGGGCTGGAGAGACTTGTATGTTCTCACATGACTGGGACCTCAGCCTAGATGACTGGGCAGCTAAGGTCTCCCTACGGCAGGACCCCATGCTTGAGGAGGTTAGCCAAGGTGTGTTCACATAACAGGGCAAGAATTCCAGGCAGTAAGAGAAGGCAGGCGCTAGTACGTAAGCACTGTTCAAATCTTAGCTTGTGTCATATCTGCAACTGTTCCATTGGTCAAAGCAAATCACATGACCAGCCCAGATTCGATGACTTAAGAATAGATTCTGTCTTGCTAGGAGGAATTTTCAGTCTACTCCTCCTGTCTTTCCATGTAAAGAATCTTGTTGGCCAAGAACTACTCAGTTTGTTGGCATATACTGTTCCCTTATTTCAGTGTTGGGGCAATTATGGTTGTAAAAGTCTGTTCTCTTTCTATGGCTAACTGTAACCCCTATTCTGATTGAAGTTGCCACCTAGTCATACAGTCATGTTTTTTTGGGACTTTTGGGCAGGGAGTCATTGTGTTAATGTTTAAGCTGAACTCTTAGACAATTTTATTTTCCTCATTTCCAAATTTAGGGGGCTCTTAAATTTAGTGCCCAAGCATTGACATTATCATTATTATTATTATTATTATTATTATTATTATTATTCCCACTTTCAAAGGTTGGGATGGAGAACAGGGAGAATTGTGGCTAGACCTGAACCCAGGCCTAACACAACCTACAGCCTACCCTCTTTCCCTTATACTCAGTTCTCAAAATATGCATGAAAACACTTTCTAAAATACAAAGTACTACTGCAATACAAGGAACATGATTACCATCTTTATTATTATTAGAACTGTCAGTGTTATTCAGAGAAAAGTTCTAGTTCAAAGCAAGGTACCAGCACATCAGTGATTTTCATTCTTCCCTTTTCTCTAGAGCCAGCAATTAGCACTTCATAAGACTTACACAAGAATCAGTCTTTATTAGACGGTTCTGAGTTTAATGGTTTTCCATTCTATTAAATAGCCATTTATTCTTTCTAAATTAGCTGTCATTTCAATAGAGAAGCCAATCAGTTGAGCAACTGGACTACAAGGTGTACAAATTAAACCATCTGTGTCTCATACTCCCATTATACTCCACACGAGGGCCAAGGACAGGCACACAGGTGGCTGAGCACTTAGTTAGTCTTCGCCTTCAGGAAAATTGCTGTCCAATTTGAGACTATCAAATAATATTAATTATGACTTAACTAAATCAATGTTCCTTTCTGTTGAAATAAATTGTAGTCTTTCAGTGGTGAGGCCTGGGATTTATACTTCTTTCAAATAGCACCTAGCTTATAACACACATAACAAATGTCTGCAAATATTTTAATCGATAATTGATAGAAGATTACAACAAGTTAAGCAGGGATTGAAGAGGAACTCCCTCTGTGAAATATCATGGGATAAGCATCAATAATTTGGACAGTAGAGAATCTAATTTTACTACAATAACAGATACCAAGTAGAACACCTTTGCAAAGATAGAGGATTTACTTTTGTTTCAGATACCATTATGTTTAGAAGTAAGCAAAAAAGAGATGTGGAGGTTTTATGGGTGTAATCAAAAGCACTGTTTCCTTGTTTTTTTGTTTTTTTTTCTTTTTGCTGTATCATCATCTTAAGCACAATTTTTAGCTTTTCCTAACACATGTGTTGGGAAATGTTAGTCTAAGTGAGACTCTGTGTGATAGCTCCAACAGGATTTAACTCAACAAATATTTGAGAAGACATTATACAGCAAAAGCTTTTTTGAAGCTCTGGAAAAGGATAGATAAGAAAATCAAGATTCAAAAAGATCAAGAAACTTGAAAGTTGACACAGGAAGCAAATGGACGGAGCTAAGGCTAAAGTCTGAGGGCTCCATTTACCACATTCTTTCCCCTTCACGAACAAAACTAAGTCTCACAAAAAATGACATAGGGCAGCAGCGTTGTAATGAGTCTCCATTTCAGATCAGTAAATATGGCTCAGGGCAGAAGGACCTGCCCATGGCCACCCAACTAACAAAATGTCAAATGATAACTCTGCCTTGACCTGTCTGGCTCCAGATTCTTTACTCTTCTACTACTACATGTTTCTTGTTTTCCAATGATGTCTTTGATGTGATGAAAGATAGAACTGGCTTCAGGCACAGAAGCTGGCAGACTATAAGAAGTCCAGGGTTGGGACTCAGGACAATATTAATGTCTTTTGCCAATGTGGCAGATACTCCTGGTGGCTTCTCTATGTTCCTTTTTCCTTATCCATGTATAACAGAACACTACTTTTATTAGGGCAGCAAGATTTTGGAAATATTACATTTGTAAGTCTTTCCTGAAGCTAGCAATGGCCTATGCACCTCAGCAGTAAGATACCATTGGATAGACCCCTATAAAATCTATTAAAAGAGGGATCTCTGGGCCTCCCCAGTGGCCTAGGGGTTAAGTCTCAGCGCTATCACTGCCACTGCCTGAGTTCTATCCCTGGCCAGGGAACTGACCCACATATGGAGCAGCAGACCTCTCCTTACCCACTGCTCCCCATAGCAGTGTACTTCAGTAAATCCACCTACTCTGTTCCCTACTCTGTCTCTTTGAATCCTCTCACCCCCTCCCCACAACCTTTGAGCTACACAATTCTATGCAAAAATTAATAGATAAAATATTTTTTTAAAAAGGCGGATGATAGTAAGGAGGACTTAGTAAGTGGATGTAATGCCAAAAGCTTATATTGGAGCCATTTTGTAATTGTGAGGGTGATGGAATTCATGAACTAAGGATGAGAAAGGCATTTGCCTCTGAAAACTTCATGGAGCTTCTATGACATGTCTGGCCAGGCTGCTCCTAAGCTCATTTTCATGTGAGACAAATAAGTCTAAGCCAAATACAGGCATTTCCCAATTAATATCAATAATCTATTACAGAAAACAAAGCATACTACATGAAAATGCTGAGAGTCTATTTCCTATTATTTTATATGAGAAAAAATGGGTTAAAAGTCAACCAAATTCAGCTCACTAATTTCTTAAAACATAACTAAAACACAGTCAAATGTCAACATGTCGATAGTAATAGCATGTAATTGTGTTGGGATGTAAAATGCTCAAATCACTTTCTGACATCAATGTGGTTATCAGCTTCCAGGTTCAGGCAAAATGGAGTTAATAAGCACCAGGTTTATTCACCCATCAGAAATAACCAAGCATTGGACAAAATATATGCAACAATGATTTTTAAGACACTGAACATTGTGTGACAGAAAAATGATTCCTGAGAAATGAGAAACAAATGAGGTGATTTCAATGATTGGTTTAGCTTACTGATGGAAAAGTGACCCTCTCTTTGATTATTCATATTTACCATACATTAGGCTGCTTAAAACTATACCACAGCTTGGTGATACTATGTTCATTTTTTCTTATTTTTTTCATGTGTGTTTCATTTTGGACAGTTTCTAATGCCATGTCTTGATATTCAATAATATTTTCCTGGTGCAAGGTGTCATCTATTAGTCTTATCTAGTGTATTTTTCAGCAAATCTTCTGGAATTTTTAACCTCTATAAGTAAGATTGGATCTTATTTTAGATCTTCCATGTCTCTAGTAAACCTTTTGTACGTATAGAACACAGTTACAGAGGTTTAATGTCCTAGTTAATAATTCTAACATCTGGTTCTGTTCCGGGTTAGTTTCAAATATTTACTAATCTCATTATTGGTTGTATTTCCCGACTTCTTTGAATGCCATGTCTATAATCATTGATTTAGTCTTGTTGGGTGTTACATACGTAGATGCTAAAAATAATGAATACTATTTCTTGGCTGAGTTATAATCATTGTTCCTTTTCCATCTCACTCTCTACTTGTTACCATGGTGCATATGGCAAAACTACACTAAGCTGTGGAGCCATCTAAGTAATTTTAAACTTTACCTGAACAAGAACTAAATTTTATAGAATGCTAATAATATTTGAGATCAATTTAGAAAAAATAATAGAAGGATCTCTGAATAATCTCCAAATATTTAGAAACTAAATGGCTTACATTTAAAAAAAAACCAACAGAACTCATGGGTCAAATAACAAGTGAAAAGAGGAATTAAAAATATTTTGAACTGAGGCCTCCCTGGTGGTGCAGTGGGTTAAGCAACACACTATGAAGCAAACCACAGCCACTGCAGCACAAGTTGGATCCCTGCTGCTGGCCAGGGAGGGGACCCACATGGTGCGGCAGACCTCTCCTGCTGTGCCCGCTGCTCCCCTCAGCAGTGTACTTCTGTTGATGTGCCTGTTCTGCTCCCTGCTCTCTGTGGTGAATCCTTTCACCGCCCCCCACACTCTGGCCTGTACCCCAGTGCTTGTATGCATAAATAAATAAATCTTTAAAAAAATATTTTGAACTGAATAAAAATGAAAACATGACATCTTTGTGAGATGCCCCTAGATAATACTTAGAGGAACTTTACAACACAAATAGACATGAATATTAGAGAAGGCACAGGATTCAAATAAATAATCTCAGCATCAACCTTAAGAAACTTTATAGAAAGAAGAAAATTATAGAAAGTAAGAATGAAAGTGAAATAATAAAGCTTAGAGCCAACACCAGTGGAGTAGGAAATAGAGAAATACTAGAAAATATCATAAAACTGTAAGCTGGTTCTTGCAGAAAGTCAATAGAATTCTTACCAGATAGAACAGTAGGAATAGAAGGAAGAAGAGGAGAAGGAGAAGAAGAGGAGAGAATAGAAATTACCAACATCAAGAATGAGAGAGCTAATATCATTAAATTTTCTGCAGCTACAAAAATGTTAATAATGGAATATTGTAAACTACTTTATGGTAATCAAACTAACGAGCTGATAGCAGATGAAAACCACAAATTTTTGAAAGATGCAATCTACCAATGCTCACTGAAGAAGAAATAAACAATCGGATAGTCATATATCTGTTTAAAAACTAAATATATAGTTATAGCCCCTCTCAAAGAAGTCCTTTAGGTCTAGATGGCTTCGCTGGAGAATTCCACCATACATGCAAGGAAGAAATAACACAAATTCCTTACAAATTTTTTCATGAAATAAGTGACCTTACACAGGCACGTGGGAAGATGTTCAACCTCATTTTCATTAAAGAAATGTAAGTTAAAATCACAATGAGATATCACTACATACATATTAGAATGACTCATTCTGAAAAAAAAATCATTCGCAGATATTGGAGGAATTGAGATGCTCACACATTTATAGTGGGAATATAAATGGTGCAAGCACACTGGAAACATTTTGACAGTTGTTAAAATATTAAACACACATCCATTATATGGCCCAGTCATTCTATATTAGGTAATCACCCAAACACCCAGGAGGGGGAGAAAAGGATCTTGTATAGGTAATTTACTTGTATAGGTAGTTTACAACAACTTTTTTCAAGGCCCCAAACTGTAAATAACCCAATGTCCATGAGCTGGTGAATGAATAAATAAACAAATCATGATGTTTTTATTTATTCAGTGAGTTATTACTCAATAAAATAGAACAAACTATTAATACACACTGAAAGCCAGGAAACTTCAAAATAATTTTGCTGAGTAACAGAAGCTGGCCAAAAAGTATATACTATATGATTCTATTTATACGAAATTCCAGGAAGTGCACCTTAATTTATAGTGACAGATATTAGATCATAGGTTTCCTAGAGAAGAGAGGTTGGGGCTTGAAGGAGAGTGGGGGCATATTCCAAAGGGAGTAAGGAACTTTTTGAGACTGATGGATATATTGTTTTGAAAGCAATTATGGTCTTTTGCATGTATACATATGCTATATGATATAAATAGAATTATTTAAATATGCAGTTTATTGTATGTCAATGATACACCAATAAGGCTTTGTAGAAAGTAATTGTTTTATGTACAGTTACCTACTTTTTATTAGCACCAGTAGCATGCTAGTCTTACTTCCTTTTGTTGCCCCTTTTCAAAATGTCTTCTTCATATATTATGATATTATGCCAATTGTATTGGAAAATTATTAATTTCTCTCCCATGGTACTGTGTTTTAAAATGTTACAAGCATTTAAAATGCTAAAATGTTTAAAATATAATTTTTTGCTCTACAAATATAAGCCCAAAGATTTTCTATTGCAAGGGACCTATGTTTGTAACTTGCGTTCAGCAAAAAGCAGAGCCTGAGGCTCTTGAAGTTTGTGTGCTTGTATTTTATCAGGGATACTATTTCATGAAGCAGGCAAAGAACAAAGAGAGTAAAGAGTTAGATCCTTTCGAAAAGAGAACAAATATAAAATTGTGCCGTTGAGCTTGCTATGGCTAAGTGGAACAGAAGACTAGATTTGTGGCCTTTAGTCCCCAAGAAGCTATCTCTATAAAATGCACTCAAGGACTCCATTGGGGACAATGCATGGATAAGGAGGAAAAGATTTATCTAGTGGTTCCAGCTTCCCATTGGCCAAAGGTTTACTTCACAGGTTACTAACTTGCCTGCATTTCGGGATTATGTGGCCCAGGGTGAGGGTGCAGGGAAACCAACCGAGGAGAGAGGCTTTAGGTTCAGACCAGAGGTGAGGAGCCTGAAGGAAGAACCCTCTTTGAGCTGCCAGCCACCACAACAGCTACAATGAAAGGATGCAGGTGAAACCAGGAGGATCTGAAATGAAGCGTCAGAAATGTGTGATGCATCTATGGTAAGTAAGAACTGGGATATGCCTAAAATAGCTTTGTTGTTCTGTCTTAAGTGATTTATGTGACCTACTGCTTGGTTTCACATGGGGATGTTTTTTTAAAATTAACCTTGTGTCACTCATCCCTGATGGACACTAAATTTCCCTGTAGTACTGCTATAAACCACTGACTTCTGGTTCCATCTCACAGCAGTTAAAACAGAGTACCTGGCATGGTACCTATGAATGGCATGGGCCTACGTGCCAATATTTTCAAAGTTTACTGGTAGCTCTAGCCAAGGTACAGAACCATTGAGTCACTTTAGTCCCCCGTTGTCAGCTATACATTCCAAGTTTGTTAACCACATCAGGTAGTCTTTATGCCTTCATTATGTAATGGAATACTCTCTTTAATGGAATACTCTCTTCTATCCCTAAATACTATGCATTATCCAAAATGCATTTAAGTCCTATCTCACCTACATATCCTTCCCCAACCATCTTAATGCTCATGATCTTTCTCTTCTTTAACTCTACCATCCATCTTAGCAAAGCATGCTTCACTCTTCTCTGAACAACTTGTTGTAAAACTCTCATTTTATTTCTTTCCATATATGATTGCTTTTCTATTTCCTCCCACCTTTGAGTTTCCAGGTTTCAGTTTTCACATGTTCTAAACATGAAGGAATTTTTCACCTGAAAGTTCTGTTTGTTCTGTTCATTTTGAACAGTGTGAGTATGTCAGACCAATTTTAGGGTGATTCCAAAATTTTTATGACTTTATGTTCATGTCCTTGTATAATACTTTTCCTTGGCATGTTTTTAAAACTTTGACTTACTTCTGACCAATAAAATATAGAAAAGGTGATAGGTGCCACCTCCACAATTGCATTACTGTGTATGTGACACCATCTTGCTGACAGCTTCTCACCCCATTGTTAGATTTGAAGAAGCAGGTGTCCAGGAGACAAGCAGTCACAAGAAAGTGAATTCTTTCAACAACCGAAGCAAGCTAAGAAGTAAAATCATGCTCCACTCATGCCTCTGAATCCTGAATTATGCTTTGATTTCAACTTTGTGAGCCTCAACATGTAAGCAATAATCTTACCTATAGAGTCTTGGATAACAAATTGTGTTGTTTTACTGTTCCAATTTTGTAGTAATTTGTGATACAGCAATAGAAAACAAATACATATTTTGGTACCACAATGGGGACGATGCTATAATGAATACCTTAAATATGGGAGAAGTTTTGGGATTTAGCAGAAAGTAAGCGCTAATTTTTTCAAATTAATTCCTTTTCTATTTGAGCATTTTGTTGAAGGGGTTGAGAAACTTCCTAGAAGCAACATGGTTGATGCAGATCTGTGAGACACATCTTATCTCTTGAAAGTACTCCTGTGGGATTGAATACACATGCTACACATGAATAACCAGTCAGGGCCAGAGGACACTATAGAAAACATATTTTAAGATGGCTGCTTGTGATCCCTACCTCTTCATGTTCATACCCTTGTACAATCCTCTACCCTCCACTTGAGTGTGGATGAAACCTGTGACTGACTTCTTAGTTCTTTACAATAGAATATAGCAAGGCGATAGATTATCACTCACATGATTTTGTTATATCTAAGACTCCATTTAGCTAGTATTCCCTCTCTCCATTGTTGACTATAAAACCACAAGCTACCATGAATCCTGTAGCCACAGGGAAATGAATTCTATCAAAAACTTGAGGAAGCTTGAGAGTTTCTGATGGAAACCCAGCCCTGGCTGAAACTCACATTGCAGTTTTGTGAGGCACTAAGCAGAGGGCCCAGAAAAATTACATATGGGCTTGTGACCCACAGAAACTGAGTAAAGAGTGAATTGTTTTAAGCTACTAATTCCATGGCAATGTGCTATACGGAACTAGAGAACTAACACAGTTTTTATTGCTGTATTTTAGTAACCCTCCCTACTCAGGTAAACCACAGGGAAATTATGAGATCATATTTGCCTTCCACTTTTAAACTTTTTTTGTTTCTTTATTATCCATACTCTGCATATTGGGACACTGGGAGTTGAGGCCAAATTTCCTGACCTTCAAAGCAGTGGTTCTCAAGTTTCAGCCTGCATCAGAATCTTCTTGAGTCTTCTTAAAATACAGTACCCAATCCTGGGGTTTCTGATTCAGTAAATCCTGAGCGGGGCCTACGAATCTATATATCTTATAAGTTCCAGTGATGTTGATATTGCAGGTAGATACTTTGAGAAAAATTTCTATAAATCTTCTTTACTATATTTTTTTTCTTTCTCTGGCCTCCATGATATATATTTTTTTTCCACAGTGTGCTCTGACCCTTTTTCTCATGATGACGGATATTGTAAGCTTCTGGAATTTCTGGGTTCTGGCTGGCAGTTGCTATGGAAACACACACAAGAATGCCCGGTGACTGAGGCCCTGAGTGAGGACAGCACCAGATGAATCACATCACTGGTGTAAATGACTTATAAGCAGCATAGACATTTCCCAAATTGTCCATTTCCTTCTGTGACCTTATTCCTGGTCTATTCCTTTTTGGGTAATGTCTTTTTTTTTTTTTGAGTCTCACCCTAGATTCTCCTCTATAAAATAATAACAAACCCTTACACTTATATTGTTCTTCAGACCTCTAAGACAATGTCTTTTCTAGCACAAAAGAGAATTTTATTTGCATTACAAATAAAATTATTTGCCTGCTACACAGGCCTTATTATTCCCATTAACATATAATGACTAGAAGACTCAAAAACACTCAGAAATAATTGTGATTTGAAGTCACAAAAAATAGAGAGTGGTAAAGGCAAGTCAGGAATTTCCAACTCCTGATTTCTGCATTAGTGCTATTATTACCTAGGTCCTTGACAGAAAACAGATGGCACAGTCAAAAGGATACTGAAGAGATCTTAATAAAAAAAAAAACCCTAAAAGGAGATCGTGAAGTACCCAGGGATAAGCAACTGGCCTGGAGGGTCAAGAGAAAAGAGTGGTTAAGGGAATCTGGAAGAAAAGCTGCAGCTACAATTAGTGATAGAAGGACACCCTGGCCTTTGGAGGAGGGATACAGCCCCTGCCAACCCACAGACCAGCAGGAAGGGGCCTAGACAAAAAACAACTCAACTCCTCTCCTCAGAATGTGAGATAAGATTAAGATGGTGAGGCGAGGTGTGCCTCACTGATTAGAAGGTAACTAGATTTCTGAACAGAAAACTGTTCATGAAAATGTAATAGGAGAATTGGTGTGGCGGTATAATACACAGATTGGAGGGAGAAGATGGAAACACAGAGATCAGCTGTAAAGATGTTATAGATGGGCCTCCCTGGTGGCCTAGGGGTTAAGTCTCAGTTCTATCATTGCTGTGGCCTGACTCCAATCCCAGCCAGGGAGCTGACCCACATATGGCACAGCTGACCTCTCTTGTCTTGCCTGCTGCTCCCCTCAGCAGTGTATTTCAGTAGATCTGCCTATTCTGCTCCCCACTCTGTCTCTGGCCAATCCTCCTACCCCTCATACCTCTGGCCTACACCCTAGTTCTATCCAGAAATAAATAAAATAAATCTTTTTAAAAAAAGGAAAAGATACTATAGAACTTGTAACATTCCACTTTTGTCTGCATTGCAATAGTCCTGAACTGAATGATTAAGGAAGGATGAATGAGATGAGAGTTGTGTTAAGGGTGTCATTTCTCTCCATCCATAAGACATTGAAAGAATTATCAACTAAACCTGGATATGCAGGATTGAACTTGAAGTCCTTTTTGAGTTTAAGTGAGATATGCCTGATCTTTGGGTCTTGGTTTGAGCTCCTGAAAAGTAGATTCAGAGATTAGGAGTTGAGTGTAAGTAGTTTCTTACAGATATCCAGGACAGCAACAGGGAAATAGAGAAGTGAAGGCGGGAAGCCAAGAAAAGAGGTATTATCAAATCAACTATCACAATGGGTGACAGCGCTTAATACCATGGGAAATTCTAAAGACTAGTGTAATACACACGTCTCAGAAGCATCCACCTGAGCGGCAAAGGAGTTGGAATATTTATATACCAACCCTTAAGCATCATTGGGAATGGCTCTTGGGGAGTGTTAGTGCTTTCAGTCTGTCATAGGGACAGGCAGAATGACCTGTGGTTCTGGAAATGGCCTCCTGATCTCGAGGTACAGAAGCTGGCAGTTGGAAGTTGCTTTGAGCACAATGTACTGGGTATGTGCCAGGCACCATACCTGTTACATTGTCAGTTGTACGAGGCGGCTCATCAGCTCTCTGGTCTCTACCTGTTTAATACAGATCCCCAAACCTCCATTTCCAAATGAATTTCTACTTGATCTTGCACAAAATCAAGCTAGCATGGTATTTTTATAAGTTATAACATTGTTAGTCAAATACCATTTCGACAGTCGAATCTGTTAATAGACTTAAGAGGTAAACTTGGATGATTTTTTAAAGGTTCCAGGGGTCGAAAACTACATATTACCAATCAAATGGAGGAATCAATGTACTATCTAACCTATTAGTCGGTGGTTTGTCAATGATTTGTGCCCAGGATTCGGACCTGTCAGTCCCAAGGCAAAAGAGGGCCACAAAGGCAAGGCAGGTAACCAGAAGGAATTTTCTGTCTCACAGCTTATGTCTTCTTATTGTTCTGACCTGCCTGCAAAAGATACGTAATGGCTCGGGCTCCACTATAAAGCAAAAGCTTCCAAGTGGTGTCATTTTCCATTGAGATTCAGGACAACCAATCATCTCACAACTTACACCTCACTGAGTTTGCATCACTTGATTCAGCCAGGACACCTGCCCTGCTCAACATCAGAATACTCAGTATGATCTTGAATCCACACAGACACAAGTTTTAAAAATGAGGCCGAGCGAAGCATTTTCTGTGCCACACTGTACTGAATTATTTACTCTCAGCCTGGGATTTGGAGAGCTAGCACTTTCTCAGCCTTGAATTTTACTGCAAAACAAAGAAAGAAAATAAGTAAATAAGGATAGAAAGGAAATACATCCCTTGGAAACCTACTGGCATAGGAAAAACGTGCATATGGAGTCTGCTGCTGAAATAATTGTGTCATTTTAGAGTGCAACACTAATGCTCACAACTGAATGCTGGCTGAACGCTAGAGCAAAGTACCATTTTGCAGCAATAAATTTATGACCATTTTTATGAGCAGAAAAAATAACCTAAATTTGCGTGGACTTATATAATTAAGCATCTCAAAATTGAGGAATTGATTCTGAAATGATGCCTTCAAGCACTAGGCGCAATGCAAATTGCAAGTAATTAAAGTGTGGGTGTCTCCCTTTCCTCTGAAATCACGTTGAGGAAAATGAATACGATACAGTTTGGAAGGTATTTATATGTCCATAAAAGAGAGCAGTCTCTCTCCTTTCAGAATATGTGCCAGAGCCGGGGATCAGGCATATCCCCAATGTGTTTTACAGGACTGAAATCATGTCATCACATACACATAAGGTAACTATTGTGGGTCTCCCATTACTCTTTTGCATTTATTCAGAAGGATAACTCCCTCCAAGCTCTTAGAGAAAAACTCCCTTTCTGGAGTGCTTAGGTAATAAAACTACCTATGGTCACTTTGAGTCTAAAGCACATTCATTCTCTTTTTAGTAATTAGCAGTACTATACAATACTATAATATGCTGTGCTGGGCCTCCCTGGTGGCGCAGTGGCCTAAGCAACGCACTATGAAGCAAACCGCAGCCACTGCAGCAGGAGTTCGATCCCTGCTGCTGGCCAGGGAGGGGACCCACATGGTGCAGCAGACCTCTCCTGCTGTGCCTGCTGCTCCCCTCAGCAGTGTGCTTCCGTTGATCTGCCTGTTCTGCTCTCTGTGGTGAATCCTCTCACCCCCCCAACACACACACCTCTGGCCTGTACCCCAGTGCTTGTATGCATAAATAAATAAATCTTTTAAAAAATATGCTATGCTGTGCTATGCTATACTACAGCACACTACACTAATATCCAGGTCCAAGTGATTATCAAAACTTTGACTATGACTTGATGCTGAGAGGAAGCCTGGAGCAGAGGTAGGGTGTTCAGCTTTTTACCTAGAAAATAAATAGTACTTCTTTGTATTATTTCCCCAGCTGCTCATCTGGCTCCTCACCTTGGTGTGTGGGGAGAGAGCTAAAAAAAAAAAAACAACAACAATCTCTTTGTCATGGAAAAACTTAGGAGCCTTTTCCACTGTGGCCTTGATAAGTGAGAAATGTCAGCCCCTTCTTGGATGCTGGTGTGGGGTTTCTGGAGATGACTTTCCTCACCAAATGTTGCAAATCTCTCACTTCCAGCTGCCTTTTTCTAAGTGGTGGACTCTTCCCTGTCTGTCTCTTGTTTTCTCAGTCTTCGGATTTATTTTTAGCTTTATTTTCCAGCGATCCATTTCATTTTTCCAAGCAGCTCTCCTGGTCTCCTGGATAATTCCTAAATTGATTCTATGCTGCTTGTTTGTTTGTCCTCCCTCCTTCCTCTCTCCCTCCCTCTCTCTCTCTGTCTCTCTCTCTCACACACGCTCACTCACACACAAATCTGTTTCACAAGAAACATCCATCCTTTTCTTCAATAAATTCTAGAAGCTCGATCAATTCCAGTGCAGCCACGCACCAGAGCACTCAGTTTGTCCATTCCAGGTATGAGGTAAACATGAATCCGCTCTGTCTTCCCCTCAAATGTTGGGCAACCCCAGTCTCCTTAAAGCCTCTCTTTCTTGACTTTAGATGAAGAGGGAAGCAGTTCTCAGCCTGCTTTTAACCAAGTTTTCTCTTTAACTATAGGACCTCAATAAATCTAAACTTAATTTCTCGATAAAATTCACATATAATTCTCCCACTTACACAATGTATAATTACATGGGTTTTAATATAGTAATTAGTTGTGCAACTCACACACTCAAACTTAAAACATTCTCATCACCCCTCAAAGAAACTTTGTACCATTTAGCCTTGACCCCAAAATGCTTCTATCCCTTTCTTACCCCAACCCTGTCATCGATTTATTTTTGTCTCTATTTGTCTGTTTTTCATTTCATATAAATAGAGTTATACTATGAGTGGTATTTTGTATATGGCTTCTCTCACTTGGCATAATATCTTTAAGTTTCTTCTATGTTGCAGCATGTTAAATTTAAACTCTTGTTCTACTACTATTATTTTCTTTTTTTTATATTAAGGCAACTATTCACATTATTGTTTGTATTTTGAAAATATAGGATTCCCCCATTTCCAGTGCTTCAATAGAGCTTTCTCAAATAAATCATGTCTCAGACATCTTTCTTGAAATTCTAGTCCTCAGCCTTTTCCCCTCACATTGTGGGTGAGAGTCACAAAACTTATAAAATTGGTTTTTGCCCATTTATTTCTACAAAGACTTTCCTATAGGAAAGTCTATCTCACAAGTAACTTGGGTGTCTGGAATCTAGTGGTGTCTCGGCAAAAGTTTCCATTTGAACATCCAATTACAAAATAAAATGTTTAAGGAGGTTATTTTTTACTTCAACCACTACTTGGAAGTACCCACAGACTCAGCAATAAAAAACCCTTGATTGTCATTTTTGGACTTGCCGAGGGCCTCAGAATCACTTTTTCTAAACTGTATGTCAACAGCATTTATTGGGAAGCTACCATGTGGTCTCAAGATAGCTATGATGAGGAAAATGTCATTTCTCCCTTTTTTTCCAAGAAAAAAAATAGAGATATAAAAAAATGAAGTAGTTTGCCTAAGGACATTGCATTGTTCGAACTTGAGAAGGAACTCTATTGTTGTGTAACTAGTCAGATGACTAGCTTTCTAATAAACATGTGGCAAAATTCATTCTAATAATTTTTCCTGTTTCACTGTTCCATAGGTTGAGGCTGATCTGAGAGATAACACTCTCTGTGATGTATGATTAGAAGAGTCAAGAAAAGATTGAGAATTTCATTCTTAGAGCAGAAAAACTCAAAAGTAGTTCCAAAGCAAGAGGATAAGAGATTCATTGGATTAAATTAAGTGGCCATCAGGGACAAAAAGAACATGAAGTTAAAGCAAACTTTCCTCATCTTTATAGATTCTTTCACACTCCTTACTCTAACATAAACTGCCCTTGTGAAAAGGAGAACCACATTGGAGATGACGCAACTTACCCCTCCCAGTAGACTTCGCAAGCCTACTGGGAAATCCCAGCTGACTGACTTTCTGCTTGCATCTCCTTTTGCCCAAGTTTTCCTGTGCACACAGGGTGCTCTCTCTCTCTCTCTCTCACACACACACACACACACGCACACACATACACACACAGACTCAGAGAGTGGGAGCTACTCATCAAACTTTTCCCATTGTCTTCCTGAGCAATGGCAAGGGAAGTGAAAGAAATATAAACAAATGGGATTACATCAAACTAAAAAGCTTTTGACCCTCAAAAGAAACCGTCAAAATAACAAAAAGGAACTTATATACACACGGAGAAAATATTTGAACATCGCACATCTAACAAGAGGCTGATTCCAAAATATACAAAAGACATATAGAATCCAACAAAAAAATCAGACTACCCGATCAAAACACAGGCAAAAGACTTAAATAGAAACTTCTCCAAAGAAGACATTCAGATAGACTACAGGCACATGAAAAATTTTCAACAGCGCTCATTTAAGATAAATGCAAATTGGCGCCTCCCTAAGTCTGCTATCACTGGGATAACAGTGAGTTCTAACCCTGTCAGGGAGCTGACCCACATATGATGCAGCAAACCTCTTCTGTCTTGCCCGTTGCCCCCCTCAGCGGCGTATTGCAGTAGATCTGCCTATTCTGCTCCCCTCTTTGTCTCTAGTGAATCCTCTCACCCTCCCCCAAACCTCTGGCCTACACCTGTGTTCTTCTACACACAAAAAATAAATAAATATTTTGAAAAATGCAAAACAAAACTACAATGAGATACCACCTCCCCCATTGAGAATGGCCTAGTTAGAAAAGACTGGAAACAATAAATGTTGGTGAGGACGTGTAGAAAAAGGAACACTCATCCACTGTTGTTGGGAGTGCAATTTGGTGCAGCCTATATGGAAAACTGTATAGAAATCTCTTTTTAAAATAAAAACAGAGGGTCTCCCTGATGGTGCAAAGGGTTAAGTCACAGCACTATGAAGCTGTCCTCAGTCACTGCAGCACAAATACAATACCAAGCTAAGAAGCTGACCCACATGCAGTAGACCTCTCCCATCTCAACAGCTGTTCCCTTCAACAGTGTATTTCAGTCACTCTTCCTGTTCCGCTCCCCATTCTGTCTCTGGTGAATCCTCTCATCCCCACCCTGTACCTCTGTTCTGTACCCCAGTTCTTGTATGTATAAATAAATCTTTAAAAAATAGAAATAGAAGTCCCATATCCTACGGCAATACTTAGGTATTTCCCCAAGGAATATGAAAACTGTAATATGAAAAGACTTACATACATCTATGTTCATAGCAGCTCAGTCCACAAGTGCCCACCAACAAACAACTGGATAAAAAGAAGTGAATTATATGCACAATGGAATAGGACTTAGCTATTAAAAAGATGATATAATGCCTTGTCAGGACAAAATGTATGGCTCTTGAGGTGATTATGATAAGTTAAATAAGTCATACAGTAAAAGACAAATATCATATGTTTTCACTTATTTGTGGAATATAAATAACCAATATACACACACTGGCAGAGCACAGCAAAATCAAATCTTAGGCTCTGTGAAAAATATACTGATTGCCAGAGATGGGTGGAGGGAAGAAGGCAAGGGGAAGGAGGGGACGGAAGGTTTTGTGGAGGGTAAGTGAAGCACGTACATAGATGGAGGGGTAAATATGTAACCCCAAAATTATATAGACATAAATAATTTACAAATAATAATAACTAGATCACATTTTCAAACTTTTCTTGAGGTCAGATCTGGCCATGTTACTGAGTCATA
This sequence comes from Galemys pyrenaicus, assembly GCA_019455555.1. Lineage (NCBI taxonomy): Eukaryota > Metazoa > Chordata > Mammalia > Eulipotyphla > Talpidae > Galemys > Galemys pyrenaicus. The sequence continues at coordinate 3,547,161 of JAGFMF010012069.1, read as the reverse complement.
GCCAATAGAAGGTAATTGGAAGTGTTCTGTGTCCCTTTTATTATCTGGCCCTTGAAAATCTCCCATACTGCTACCCTTGACGTTTCCTTTGTTACTGATTTAATGCAAATGAGCCCAACAATCTTGAAAGCTACTTACTGAGGATATTCTGACATGGAAGAACCTAGGTCTCTGAATCACTACTTGGAGGTTTCCTGCCCACCAACTAGGTCACACATTTTGGTCTTCCCATGAACAAGAAATAAATGTTTCTTGTGTTTGAAGCATTATATATGTTTTGGTGTATTTGCCATAGTGTCTTGGGTTACCTGAACCGATTCAAAAACCCTGAGAAAAGTTGTTGATGTATACCACAGCCTGGATTTGAATCAAGAAGTTCAGAATGAAAATTGTAAATGAAACTTTGAGCTCCTTTGGGGCAGAGTTCATACCCTAGTGATCTGTGTGATCTTGATAAAAGTTTTTAAAAAGAGTGTCACAGATAGTAGGAATCCAATAGCTATTTGTTTCAATGTTCACGTCTTAAGCAGAAGTATTAACTATGAGGCGACTGGAGAGCACTTGATAAGGTTAAATGAAGCTGTATTTAATAAACAAATTAATGAGTGAATAAATGGTATAGTTTGGTGATAATAAATCCCACCTGAGAAATTACAGAGAAATTTGTTCATCTGTCAAATGTTATAATATCTTGCCCTTCCTATCCCATGGGTATTGAGTTACTATGAAATAACAAAATACACTTTCATGTATTTAATTTCTAAATTATCAAGTGTTAGACGCATGGATGCTCTCTAATATAATTTGGATAGGTTACGTTTTAAGTTTTTGGTATTATATTAATGGTATGTTGATAACAGGGTTGAAGTTAAAGGAAGGAGTATTACCTTCGAAGCACTCTGGATATCTTGGGAAAAATTAAAAAGTTGTATAGATTTCCTTCAGTGTGAAAATTGCTCAAGATTATAAATCTAATTTCCAGGCAAAATTCTGTCCTCCATTTGCCCTTGGACCCCAGAGAACAGCTTTGCGTCACCAACGTCTGCCATCATGAGCAGACAAATGCTTTCTGTATCTCCCTAGGGTGTCCCTGCCACTTCTTAGAACTAAACAACACCGCTGTGCCAAACACTATGGAAGTTCATTCAACCATATTACATGATTGAAATGTCAGTGTGTTTAAACAGATTCAGTCACATGAAATACACTTGGACATGTTTGTAACAAAGCTGCTCGAAAGCAAACACAGGGAATGTTCCTATAAAATGGATACGATCCAGTGGTTGAAGGGATGCTTCTGTGTTGACTTTTGGTCAGAAGCCTGAGAGTGGAAATTGGGTAAAAGCAATCAACCAGTGTGTCAATGCTGATGTTGATGCCGCATAAGCTGAAATTGGGAAATATATGCAGGAAGCTTCAGTGGCTGCATTCACTGCTAAAAGAATATTCCTTTCCTTGGCTGGGCATGCGACCATCACCAGTAGTTAAGAGACTTCCCGAGTACAATGTAAGGTCGCCCCCTCTTTCAGCCTCCTGTCCTCTATCAGGAAAGCCAAGAGGAAATTCACGTGCTAGGAACAAGGTTTCCTTTATGCAAGTTCCTTCCTCCGTCAGTAGGAGCCAAAGAGCAGAGTCCATCTGTGCTATGTATTCCCATCAGTCCTCTCAAACCACCTGACACTTACTGCACTATCTTCTTTGCAACATCATGTCCTGTGTTCTTGTTCTTGTAATTCACCAGGAGAAATCTAGGTCTCCAGATCCTCCCTTATGCCCTGGCCTCTAATCTCCTCATGGGTCTAAACATTGATAATCTCCCTTCTTTCTGCCCCATTTCCTGAAAGAACTGAAACTTTAAGCCAAACATCCACTTATCATCAGCCAAATTCCCCTATCCCTTCGCGCTTTCTCAATTTTCCCTTCTTTTTTTTTTCTTTACCTAAACTTTGCTTTTCCTCAGAGGACTCTGCTTTCCTTGCAGTCACAGCATGGCTGTCTTTTCTCCCAGATGCTTCATATCATTGCATCAAGATTGTAAGGTAGTGTCTTTCTTCTTCCTTATTTTCTGGATAATACCTCCCCACTCATTCTTAAAATTACATAGCTTGGATTTCTTCTGTATTGCTCAATCTAGTGATCCATTCTCAGTCTGAATTCTCCTTGATAGAACATTTCCATTGATCATGCTCCCTGTTGAGACACTTTCTTCACTTGGATTCCAGAAAACCACATTCTCCCACCTGCTTCCTACCTTATTAGTTGCTTCTTTTCCATGACTTTGCTGCTTTCTCCTCATCCAAATTCATCTCTAAATGAAGCTCCATGGTTTAATACTTAAACTTCTCTTTTTCTAGAGATATTCATTGCTTTGGTGGCCTCATTCAATCTCATAATATTTTATACTCTCTATATGCTGATGACTCCCAAAGTTACATCTCCATCTTAGACCTTCTCCTGAACTTCAGATTTATACATCCAAAGGCTTGCCTGACATCTCCATCTGAATATTAATATCATTTTTACATGCAAATATACTGAGCTCCTGGCCTTTTTTTCCAAACCTCTTTCTTTTGAGCACCTTTCACTGAGCCTGGTTAATAATTCCTATCTTTCAGTCATTCAGGCCAGAAAGCCTGAAGGCATCCTGTACTCCTCTCTTTCATACTGTGCCTCAAATTCATCAGAAAATCCCAATTAATCTTCTTTCAAAGTATTTCTGGAATCTGACCAATTCTTAGCTTTAGTTATAATAGCTTTACATTATAACTCTGGACCATGTAATGGCTGTTTTTCACTTGGATTGCTGCAATAGTCTCCTAACTGGTCTTTCCACTTCTGTCCTTGCCTCCTTCTTTACTATTCTAAACACAGCCATAAAGTGATTCTGACAAACCTGGGCAGAATATACCATGCCTTTGTTTATAACCCCACAATGGCTTCCTACCTCACCCTGTATAAAAGGCAAAGTCCTTACAACAATCTGCGTGGTTCCATGGGATCTGGTCAATGACCACACATGGCCAACTTTATCTCTTAACACTCAAGATCCCAAAGTTTCTTGTTCTCTGACTCCTCCAGACACACTCCTGCCTTAGGGCCCTTGTACCTGTGCTTTTTTTCTGCATAAAATATTCCTTCTCTATGCAGCCATGTGGAATATTCCATCACCTGCTTTAGGTCAATCCATTTTGGACACTTTCTATTTTCACTTTCTGCTTTATATTTCACCTCAGAATTATTCTTACCTATCAGTCTAAATATTTTGGCTATTCATATTTTGGATAGTCTGTCTCTTCTACTAAATTATAACTCGCATTTGGGAAGGAATTTCGGAGTATTTGATCCACTATTGTAAACCTTGAATCTAGAAATACGCTGGGTTGTAGTAGGTGCTCAATAAATATTTTTCAAAATAATTGTCTTAAAATATATTAAATGCATAGTAGGTGCTTAAAAAGTGTTTATTGAACACTATGTTCCTTTTTTTCTCTCACTAGAAATTCAGTGTAGGGTTCCTCCTGTCCCTACTCCCACCACCTCGGTTAGCACCACGGCCTTAACATACACCCATCATCTCTATTCTTCCTAAAATGCAATTTCTATTATCACTGTTACCAGGGTTTAAGCATCCTCCCCAAGCATAGCTTCCTTTCTACTCACTTTTATCAGATAGTTTGAGTTACAGTGGCACTTTATTCAGCATTTCTTTCTCAGTGTCCACATTTGGAATAGTACAAGGCTGCTCTAGCGTGTTCTTGGAAGAACAGGGTTGAGACCACACTGATAGATCTGTCAGTGAATCAATCTTCAATGACATGTGAAGTTTCATTCTCAAGTAGTCCCACACTTTGGAGAACTGCTGGGAAACAAAATCACATCCAGAATTCTAGAGACTTAGCATTCCCTCAGGTCCCCAGAACCACTTGAGAACAAATTGTTACAGCTTTCATATCATGGACCTTTATTGAGTTCTTAAAATGTGCCAGGCATGGTTCTAATCATTTTACTTGATTAACTCATTGAATTCTCTGAACAGCCTAATGAGGTCAGAACTATTATTATCCTCATTTTAGATATGAGAAAACTGAAGCACAGAGAGGTTCACTGGCTCCCAAAGTCACAGTTTGAAAGTGGCAGAGACTGGATCGAGACTTAAACAGTGACCACTGCCAGTGAACCATGAGAAGTTCAGAAACTTTATCAAGCTGTGACCAAAGTGTTCTAATCCCATGATTTCCTTCTCTAATGAATGACAGAAAAGGAGCAGGAAGTAAGTCCCCTGCACAGACTGTGTGGGAATTTGCCTTTTCTGAACTGTTTCCCATCCCTGCCCTTCTATAGATTGAAAGGGTATGGAGGGAACTTTTGCAGCTTCTGGTGTCAGAGAAGCAAAGGAGATGCACTTTTCCACCTCTTGCCAGCCCATACTTTAATAATTGGAAGTGCCAAATCACATCGCAAACTTCTTATATTTCGAAATTGAGTTATCTGACTTGGTAAAATGCAGCTTTCTCACTTAAAAGGATTTGCCCACAGGGCCTCTGGGATTTCAAGTATACTGAAAAGCAACAACTGTATTGAATCCAGAAGCATGAGGGATTGATTGCCTTTCCGCTGGAAAACACACAGGATGTATTAAAGAGAGGGGGAGATGTTTGAAGTTCAACAAGCTTTGAGTTGCATCCCACCCAGCACATCTGAAAACTCTCTGAGTTTGATGAAGGCAAACTACAGCAGGCTCCCTCATTCTTAGTGTTGTTGTGGCCTGCTGCCTTGACATTGTGATGCTCCCTCTACAGAAATGTTTTCACCTACATCTGCTAATCTTTTCTACTGGAATCAGGAAGAGCCCATTTTCCAAAGCTTATCTGGGGAGGGTAGACTAGGGCTAGCTGGGACTTACTACCCCAACAGCAACTCCAGTGTTCTCATGGTAGCAAATATAGCTACAGGTAAAACAATGAAAGAAATTAGGTTTATCCATTGTCCTGAGCTACTATCCAAGAGGTTCCAATAATATATTTATAATTACTTATAAATAATATTTATAAATATAATGCCCTTAATAATAATATACATTGATCTTGTAAAAATTATTCTTTTTAAATTTATTTTCATGCATTTATGCATACAAGAACTGGGGTCTAGGCCAGAGGTGCTGGGGGTTAGAAGATTCACCAGAGACAGAGTGGGGAGCAGAACAGGCAGATCGACTGAAATACACTGTTGAGGGGAGCAGTGGGCCTGCCAGGAGAGGTCTGCTATGCCATGTGGGTCCCCTCCCTGGCCGGGGATCGAACTCATGCCTCAGTGGCCAGCTATAGGTTGATAGCACTGAGACTTTAAACCCTGCAGCAGATCTTGTGAAAATTACTTAGTCTCTCTAATCAAGTGTCTCTTTTTTATTAAATCAAGATGATATATAGCTTGCTTTCCACCCACTGTAATCATGTGGCTTGAGTTACAGGGGCACTCTGTTCTCCAGTGTCCACATTTGGAATAGTACCAGGCTGCTCTAGAGTGTTATTGGAAGAACAGGGTTGAGACCACACTGACAGATCTGTCAGTGAATCAATCTTCAATGACATGTGAAGTTTCATTCTCAAGTAGTCCCACAATTTGGAGAACTGGGTTCCCCTAACAGTTACCTAACAGGGTTATTGTGAGTATTAAATGAGAAAATATTTGTAAAGTGCTTGGGCCAGAGCTGAACACAAAAGTGCTCAGTAAATGTTAGTTATTATGATTGTTTTTGTTATTACTGCCTGTTCCTTAAATGTCCACTGATCTTTACTCTTTATTAACATGGTGGTACACAGGTGAACTGATGGTAGAAATTATATAAATAAATTAAAAAATGTATTTTCAATGTTTTATTCACCTGGGAAATGAATGAAAATAATTCACATTCTTATAGTCCTTCCTAAATGCTTGCTTCCAGATCAGCTCCTAAGATGGAGCTCAGAGGTCAAAGAAATATGAAAATCAGAGTCCTTCCCAGAAGCAAATTTGTTTCAGGCCTATCCAGACATCTGTAATGAGGCAGTGTAGTATAAAGAGCACTGGCTTTGGGATTAAGAGGATTTGCAGGTTAAATCTAAGGGAACCTATAGACTTTGGAAGCTTGGGCAGGTCATTTCAACATGTTGGGCTCTTTATAACAAATGAAAAGCCTTAGAGGCTCTTAGATTAGTATTTTTAAAATCAATTTTTGACATCACTTTTATTCAAATAACCTCATAGGAAAATTTATGTGTAGGTCAGATAATATGGATTTAGGACGTTAAGTTTTAGCATCCACTTTCCTCAAACTTTGGGAAAGTGGTGAGAGTGCATTCACACTACATTCTACTCAATCACGTGATCCAGATGCTTCTGGATCTAATGCCCCAGAGGCACTACTCTTTCTAGATTCCCATCACCCTCTGAGCCTGTTCAGCTCTACTTACCTTTTATCATAAGTTTCCTTATACTTGAACAGTATTCTAGTTTCTCACCCCAGAGACAGTGTCTCATTTTTGACTATTTTAAATGACAGACTCCTTTCCTTTGATCAGTATAATGCTAAAATATATATATATTGAAGATATTTAGGCAAATATTCATCCTCCAGTCCTCATTGGGCACTGCAAATCTCTACTTGCTCTAACCCAAGTCGAGGATTTTAGATGCCCAGCCTGGCCCTTGAAGGCCTCTGAATTTATGGTACCAGATCTTTCCAGTCATTCAAGTTCTCACTAGCTTTCAGACTCTACTGGTTGCTTTCATACAATTTTATTGTACTTACAATATAGTTATAAAGATAACCATAACAGAAGTAGAAAAAGTAGAGAATAACTTAGTTCAATTTTGGAGAACTAACTATGAAGAGGGACAGGCTTTTGTATCTCCGAAATAACTAATAACAAATATGCAGTCTCTTCTTGATTGAGTGGTCAAATATGTATCCTTGGAATAGAATTTATTTGAGAAGATTCTGCTTAATAATCATAAGCAACAGTATATTAAGATGACACTAATTTCAATTAAGAAAAACTCTCAAACTTTGAAAAACTTAGCACAATAGAATTTAATTTTTTACATATAAATCCAGTGTGGGTGTTCCTAGTATTTGGATAACTATACAAAACCCCTTTATTTCTAAAATAATTTTAGGTTTATAGAGAAGTTGCAAAGGTAGTACAGAGAGTTCTCAGATAACTGATCCCCAGCTTTTCCTGTTAACATCTTCTATTACTCTGGCACTTTTACTAAAACTAAGAAATAGACATTGGTACAACTCCATTATCTAACCTATAGAATTTAATTGGATTTCACCAGTGCTTCTGCTAAAATCATTTTCCTTTTCCTATTCCTGATTCTAATATTGCACCTCGTCATGTTACCTCTTTATCTCTTTCAATCTGTGGCAGTTTCTCAGTCTTTACTGATTTTTCATGAATTGGCTTTTTTTTTTTTTAAAAAAAGGATTTATTTATTTATGCATACAAGAGCTGGGCTGTAGGCCAGAGGTGTGGGGGCTGAGAGGATTCACCAGAGACAGAGTGGGGAGCAGAATAATCAGATCTACTGAAATACACTGCTGAGGGGAGCAGCAGGCATGACAGGAGAGGTCTGTTGCACCATGTGGGTGAGCTCCCTGGCCAGGGATCAAACTCATGCTGCAGTGACTGTGGACAGCTTCACAGTTCTGTGAATTAACCCCTTGCTCCTTAGTGCTGAGACTTAATCTCTTGCGCCACCAGGGAGGCCCTGACTTGGCATTTTTGAGTAGTAAAGGACAAATGTCTTCTGGAATGGTTTGTTTGATGAGTTCTTATGATTAGAATGGGTTTATGGATTGGGTGGAAGTATACCTTTGTTATACGTCAGGTTCGAGAAAAAGTGATAACGTATGATTTTCACTGATTATGTCAACCTCTAACCTCTTCGCTGAGACAGTGTTGGCCAGGTTTCTCTGCTGTTAAGTTACACTTTTACTTTCCATTTTGTACTCTTTTCTTTGGAAGCAAGTCATCAAGTCTAGCTCATATTCATGCGGAGGGGAATGAAACCCTACTTTCTTGAGGAAGGAGTAGCAAGGAACTTATGGACAAATATTAAAATCACCTCAATAATGAGTAAATATTTAAGGGGAACTTTTTGAAGCTATCTAAATCTTGTTTTTCTTTGGCTTCTCTCATTAAGTTTAGCATTTACTAGTGTGTCTGCCTGCAGAAATTATTACTGTGGGAGCCTAATGCTGGTTTTGTATCTCACTTATTCCTCCTACGTTTATCATTTGAATTATTTTCTAACAAGTTTTTCTCTTTTCCACATTTATTTATTCATCCGATTATTCATATCAGTATGAAGTCCTGGTTACTTATTTGTTCTTTGGGTTTACAGTCCGATGTTGACATTGTTTATTTTGTTGCTTGAAATATTCCAGTTTTGATCACTGGGATCTCTTTCACATTGGTTTCTATGTCCTTTTGGCATTCTTTTACCATTTAAAATTTATTTTCTTCTTATTCTTATTTATTATTTTAGTTTTTATGACACCCTTACATTCTGACACTACAAGGTGTTATAAGGTCATTTCCTGCCTGGGCCATAATAAGTCAAATTTTGATATAGTACATTTCTAATTTCATTTAGAACAAAATATATTTAACATCCATAGAGACTTCCTTTTGAGTCATAACTTATTTAGAAGTGAGTTGTTCAATTTCTGGATATTTAGGGATTTTATAAATAGCTTTCCATTATCTAGTTTATTCTGGTATGGTCCAATGACATATTTTGTATGGCATCTATTCTTTTAAATTTCATAAGTTTTGTTTTATGGCACAGAATGTGGTCTAGCTGGGTAAATGTTCCAGGTGTATTTAGGAAGGAATATATATTTCACTATCATTTGGAGGAGTCTGTAATTTTCAACTGGGTCAAGTTGGTTGATAGTGTTCAAATCATCTATATATTTTACTGATGTTTTGCTTACCATTTCAAACAATGTATTCTAACTAAAATTGTGGATTTGTCTATTTGTTCTTTCAAAGCTATCTTTCCCTCCGCTCCTAAGTTTTGAAAATGTACAGGTAGGTACATACACATTTAGGGGAATTGACCTCTATCATTATGTGTTGTCTCTGGTAATAATTCTTGTTTTAAGCTTAACTTTTACTGTAATTCAAATAACCACGTCAGCGCTCTCTTGTTTAATGTTCACATAGTATGTATTTCTGCATCTTTTTGTTTTTAACCTACTTATGTCTTTATATTTAAGCTGGGTTTGTTGTAGGTAGTACATAGCTGAGTTTTGTGTTACTGATTTTAATTCAGTGTGAAAAAACTCTTTTGGTTGATATGTTTACACTGTTGATATTGAATGGGATGATAAATGGGTGGATAAAAGTCCATTTTGCTAACTGTTTTTCTATTTGCTCTATTTTTTATTGTCCCATTTTTGCCTTTTCTGATTATAATTCAGCATTTTTAGGATTTTGTTTTATTTCTTCTACAGAATTTTTATTCATACCTCTTTAAAAAACATATTTATTGATTTATAATCTTAGCCTACCATCAAAATTATCAGTTTCACATATCATGGGGGAGTCATAGAACCGTATATTTATAATGTATTTTCCATCTCCTGTGCTTTTCACAGAGGAGGGAGGGAGAAGAAGAGGGAAAAGGAAGAATAGGAGGGGGAGATTATGTGAAGACAGGAATTAGCTATTTGAAGAGACTTGTCTTAAAAGGTTCCCCAAGTCCAGGAATATTGGAAGACCAGAAGCTAAAAGAGGCAAGAAATAGATTTTCCCCTAGATTCCCAGGAGGGAGTATGGCCCTGCGTTGGTTTGGTCCATGTGACGTACTTCAAGATCTTGGCTTCCAGAACTGTGAAAGACTAAATTTCAGTTGCTTTAAGCCACTAAATTTGTGGTGATTTCTTACAGGAGCTGCAGGGAACTAATACACCTAGACTATTATTTTTCATCTTGATTGGTGTTCTCTGAGCCGCTGTGATCTGTGTTCTGCTATCTGCCATCAATTTTGTAAAATTCTCAGTCTTTATTCTCTCTTCAAATATTTCTTCTGCTCTGTTCTCTCCTTACCTTCTGGAACTTCATTACAAGTGTGTTATATCATTTGATTTTTTTTTTTGACATTTTAACAGGGCAGGTTTATTAGGAATAGGAGGAAAAGAGAGGCACCTGCATAGTCTCAGGCAGGCAGTTTGGGAGGATCTACCCCTGCTGCTTTGAAAGGAAGAAGTTTGGTGAAGAGAAGCACCAGCAGGGCACCCAGGAGGGCAGCAGAGCTGCCCATCATTTGACATTGTCCCACAGTTGTTGGATCTTCTTTTTTTCTTCCCACTTCTTTTTCACTTTATGTTTCAGTTCAGGAAAGTTCTATTGATCTACTGTCAAGATCACTGCTTATACCTGTGGCTGTGTTGAGTTTACTGATGAGTCCTTTAAAGACATTCTTAATCTCTGTTACAGTGTTTTCGTTTCTAACAGTTCCATTTTGATTTTTCTTATCATCTCCATCTTTCTTCTGAAAGCCACTGTTCTTGCGTAGAATCCACTTTTAATTCCCTAGTTGTGCCAGTACCTGCATCATAACTGAGGGTTGCTTTATCTCTTCAAACTGCATTTTCCTTGATTACCTGTATGCCTCTGAATTTTTGTTGAAAGATGGACATGTAAATAGAATGGTAAATACTAAACTATGAACTATAAACTATGACGTGTCTATACACGTCATTCCTTTGGCTACACCTTTAGTATGAAAGTTTAGAGTGTAATGGGTGATAGGCTAGGTTTGAAATTGGCTTTCCACTGGCTTTGGGTCTTCTCTTTTTCATGCTCTCCTAAAAGAATCTTTCTTCTTCAGCTTTCCCTGCTCTATTCCACTGTTATTTCTACTTGCTACTTGTTGATGGGATGGTGGAAGACTTGGCAAGGGTTGCAGCATCATCTGAAGTTCTGATAAATCCTCGGTTATAGGCAATGACTATGACCTCTGAGGCTCATGGTGTTCATGAACATTTCTGTCCTGCAGATGAACTGCTGAACCAAGGAGGCATTCTTGTCTCATCCCTGGAGTGGATGTTTTTGTTGTTCCATTTTCCCCATTCTCTCTTTCCAGTCAAACTCTGGCTTCTACCACTAGGCTATATTTCTTGTCCTTGTCCTTGCAGATTGCTTTTGCTTCTCATGAGAAATGGGGGTGGCGTATGGGTGGGGCTTGGAGTGCCTGCTGTGCCCCTCTACCAGGCAGCACCACAGGGGCTGACGGTCTCTCAGGTTTCTCCCTAACTCCACTGTGAGCCTCCCTGGGGCTCCAATAGATGGACCTAGAGAGTTGTCCTCTAGCCAGTGAGGGGGCTAGAACTTTTATAGTTCTGTACCACCCAATCATTCCATGTGGGCTGGTCCAAAGTCATCCATTGGCAAGGCAGATGTCTGCAGTTGAGAACAATGTCTAGAGAGGGTTGACAGTTGAGGACGATTAGTTGGTAGCAGCTAGAAGAATAAGTCGTGAGGGCATTTGGGTAATGTATCACAGCGTCCACTACGAATCAAAGCATATACGTATTTTAAGTCTCTTGATAGATACTGTCAAAAATTTCACAATTTTACAAAAATTGCTCCACCAAGGATATATTTAATATTTTGTCCTTAGTGTTTTCATCTATAAATTAGAAATAATAAAAGTAAATTCATAGAGTTTATTGTGAGGATTGAATGTGTTTTATAACATGCTTAGAACAGTGCCTGGTATATAAAATAAACACTAAATTCTATTTTTAAACAAAATTTCATTTAAAAAATCAGTCATGTGGGCTATTTCTAAAACCTTTTTGTCACTGATCTGTGTGCTTATCCCCTCGCCAATACCACACTATTTTGATTACTGTGATATTTTCAGTTACTCAACATTTTATAAACTTTATTTTTAAACACTAAATTTCTGGAATCTATAGTTATTTTTGTTTTTGCTATTTTGCTAGTTTATTGTCATTGTTATGTCATTTTTTAATAACATGAAAATATACAAAAGTGTCTATTTCCCAGCACTATGGTCGCCCATGGAGATGTTCATAAAAAAATACATTTTTCAGCTGAAGACCAATTATATTTCTTCTTTTGTGAATTAGCTACTCATGTCCTTCACCTAGTTTTGGAGGATGCTATTTTTTTCTTATTTAAATGATTTGTAAGACTGTAAGATGTTCGTAAGATTGATTTGTAAGAATTGTAAGATGATAATGATGATAATGTTAATGTTGGCAAATATCTTTTGAATATTTGCTATCTTACCATGGTAAGAGGCACTCAGTCATTCATCCATTATCTTATTTAATTTAGCCACAAATTTATGAGGAAGGATCTTTATTTATATTCATTTAATCAATAAGAAAACAGGATTAGAGAGATTAAATGACTTGCCCCAGACTGGTGGAAAAGCTGGGACTAAAAATGAATCTGTGAGATTATATAACGAGCATTTCCCAAAGTACATTTTGTGAATCCCTATCCCATGACATACTAAATACACACATGTGTGCAAAAACACACACATACACACACACAAACACCCTTTCCCAGTTCCTCCCTTTGGGCTTAGGAGACAGACTACACATCCAGTGTGGAGCCTCTGGGAATTCGCAGGGCTCTAGTGTTGGTGTTATCTCATCCCAGCAGACAGGGGAAGGGCACTGGCCACAGGAAGTTCCAGCAAATGACTGTGCCAGCATGCAACCTTCAGGCCTGTTAACAGTTGGCTCTATAGTCTGGCATATTAAACAATTTCATAATCATTTTTTATTTTAAAATTAAACCCTACAGGAAGTAAGAAAGCAAACATCTCAAGCCCTGAATTAGCATCTTCCTTTGTGTGTGTGTGTGTGTGTGTATCATAAATAAATCAATGTGGTAGAGTCTTGAATATCTCGTTCCAGAAAGTTTTCATAGATATTAGCATATTAAGAGTTCTAAGTGATACGTTAGGAGAGAAACTTGTTTAACTTGTATAATCAGGATTTTTCCCAAATTACTTTATCTTGGATTCTCTATTTCTCATTATACCACTAACCAACTTCAGAAATAGTGTTTTATTTCACACACTTGTGAAAAGTGCCTCACTATACCACTTATATTTTCAGCCAGAGGATGTTTTCAGTGCCCAGCTGCCTGGGATTCTTTTCACTTATCCTCAATATAGATGAAAACAAACAGAGAGACCTAATCAAATTAACCAGTGACTCAAAGTGGAGAAGAAAATCTGCTATGCTAGATAACAAAATAAGGATTTAATAATCTGGAACAATGGACAGAAGTAAATAAGATAAAATCTGACAGTGCTAAATGCAAAATCTTGCTGTTAACTTCAAACAAAAATCAATGACATGAGTACAATTTAGGAGAAAGCTTGATTTCACAGTAGTTTGTCTGAGGAAGCCTGGGGAATTTAATTGATCATAAATCCAATAAAAAACAATTAAAATGTATTCAATAAGTGACAACTAAATGTTATTTATTTATTTTTGCATAGAAGAACTGGGGTATAGGCCAGAGTTATGGGGGTGGGGGTGAGAGGATCCACCAGAGAAAGAGTGGGGAGCAGAGCAGGCAGATTGAAATGCATTGCTGCGGGGAGCAGTGGGTACAGGGGGGAGAGGTCTGCTGCGCCATGTGGGTTAGCTCCCTGGCCAGGGATCAAACTCACGCTGTAGTGATGATAGCGCTGAGGCCGAAATCCTAGGCCACCAGGGAGGCTCATGAGCTACAATTTTACACCTGCATTAATACAAAGATAGGACTCAGATTGGGGAGATTGGTATCCATTCTCCTGGACACCTCGCTAGGGAGAGGATATCTGGAGATTGTGCTACTCCTGGCAGCATGCTTCAGGACAGGCAACGAATAGTAATCCAGAACCTATCCAGATGGCATTCACTTAGATAATCAAGAGTCCAGACCACCTTTTGAGCAACAGTAGAAACAACTCAAGCTGTTTAGTCTGGCAAGCAGTAGATTCCTGGAGGCTGTTGGGAGTGGATGATTATGCTGGATAATTTTTGCTTATCTCTCCTTATTCATTCATTTCCCATCCTTCTCCACTGTGCTTTGTATCGTAGGAGACTCCCTGCCCTCACCTGCCGGTGGGAGGAATCAGGGGAAGATTGGCAGGTAAGAAGATAATAAGGAGTGAGTTCCTTGCTGCTTCGCTTACAGCTTGCAGGGCAACCCTCTCCCTTAGCTTCAACTACCCTTTCTGATTTCAGGTAAACTTTTCTTCCCCTTAACTTTTCAGGCTTAAGATCTTGAACGTGCTAGCTCTGGAGTGCTCCTAAGATTTGCTTAACTCTTTTCACGTCTTTATAAATTCCCTTTTATTACACTGTCAATTATCCTGCCTAATATGTGATCTGCTGGGACCAGATTCATACTGATGTTGGAATGATTAGGATGATTGACTGAAGATTTTAAGGCTGTCATATAGGAAGGGGAGGAAGTGAGACAAGAGTGGAAGCTATGGGAAGATTAGTTTTAAGTACTCATTCATTCATTCTTTCATTCAACTAATCTAAATAAGCTTCTACTGTGTGTCAAGACTATGTAGAATATTCTGATAGCTCACACCAAAGGGGCTTAATCTAGAAGATGGAAGTCCTTCGGGGGTGGGATAATCAGAGAGATGAGCAGGGAATGCAGGAGAAAGAAAGAAAGACCTGGGCAGGTTCCAGGAAGAGGAATTTATAGGTGCGAAGGCAAGGGTGAGAGTGAAAGATCATTCTAAGAATTAAAGGTGGTCCCAGCATTTGGAGTTCCCCTTTCTCAGTTGAGTGAGAGAAAAGAGTAACAAGAGATGAGACATGGAGAAGGTCACACATGAAACGCTGTTGAGAACATGGACTTGATGCCAAGGGCCTTTGGGGTTGGTCCCTTGAAAATTTTAAAGCAAGGGAGTTAACCCAGTATGATTTTCTCTTTCCATTGCAGAGTGAAGGGAGCAAGACTGTCCAAAAATCAGAATTATTCAGATGTAAATAATCTTGTCAAGGAATATGCAGCCAGTTCCTAGAAGCAGCCAAGGAGAGAATGGATGACAGCTCCAGAAAATTTTTAAGGGGGAAACTGCACTGAGTGAGAATTTGGATTAGTGGACATCTGCAACTTGTGAAAATTTCGAGACACCTCTCTCATGGCCCCCATAAAAGTGGGGTAAAAGACATAGAGGTTTGAGACTCCACTCAGTGCCATCCTAAACTGAGTGAAATGCCCTCTTCTTTCCTAGTCCCTCCCTTTAAACCTAGACAGATATGGGGTCTAGACGACAGAATACACATACAGTCTGGAGCCTCTGAGAATCCAGAGGGCTCTGATACT
Source organism: Galemys pyrenaicus (assembly GCA_019455555.1). Classification (NCBI taxonomy): domain Eukaryota; kingdom Metazoa; phylum Chordata; class Mammalia; order Eulipotyphla; family Talpidae; genus Galemys; species Galemys pyrenaicus. Next base: position 3,531,775 of record JAGFMF010012069.1, on the reverse strand, counting down.
GGTGTTCTCTCATCCCAGCAGACAAGGAAAAGGCACTGGCCACAGCAAGCTTCAGAAAATTACTGAGCCAGCACACGACCTTCAGGCCTGTGAGAGTTGGCTCTGCAGTCTAGAATATTAGACAAGTTGACTATTAAAAAACATTAAATCCTGAAGAAGTAAGAAAGCAAACATCTCAGGCCCTTGATCAGCCTCATACTTTGGTCATATCAGGGCCTGGGCAAGTTCTGAGGGCTCCAAAGGCTGAGGCATCGTCAAGCGCAGCCGCCGTCTAGTTTTGGAACTCATTCACAGGGACCGGGCAGATCTATGTTGATAACACAGCTGTGTGCAAATGCCAATGCTGGGACGATAATTATAGAAACCTCATTATGCTTGAAAGGGGGCCAAACCTGGCCCTGCCAGCAAGGAGGGTGTGAGGCTGCAAAACTGGCACTCTTTAGAGCAAGTTGGCTTTTGCAGCCAGCATGGGCATTTGAGGTGTGCCAAGGAGCTCTTGCTCCTGCTTGCTGTGAACGAGCGCCCCTAGTGTCCAGTTCTGAACTCACTGCAACAAAACTGCAGCTTTGTCAATGGAACTCAATTTTCTAGTCACTTTTCCACTAACTTCTGTTCCGGTGAGTCATCTTTTGGCCATGTGGCATACCCCTGTCTTTTTGTCCAGCCCCTGGAATGGGTTCGCGTTGCTTCATGTTCCAGGTATAGCAAGTGTTTGATGAGAGCAGAGCAGCTGGCTATAGCTCTATGACGACAACGATGCAGACTAGCCTGATTTTCCAATCTTCTTATGGCCTTAAATGAGGATAGATTTATTTTAGCTAAACTATCCATTAGCAAAAGATAATTTAAACATTATCAGTCTATCCTTGGAATTGTAAGAGCTTTAACAACAGCCTAGGAGAGTCCGCGGAGCCCTGCAGTGACCATCAGGGCAGCAAGAGGGGACCACTGGGGAGGGGAAAAGAAAGAGGAGCAACAACAAGGAAGGAGGGAATGAAATAGAGTGAAGTGAATGTGTGAGGGTTTCCTTTTCTTCATGGAAAATATGCTACTATCAAAAAGCAGCTTCCTCTGCTGGCATTTTTGCTTTTTCCAACAGCGGTGAAGAAGTACAGTTTTATGTAACACACATAACAGGGAAAGTAGAACGGTGACCCTGGGAAAATTACAGCATTAAAAGTAATAAGCCTGCCGTTGCCAATAAACCACGCAGACCCATGCCGTGCTATCTTGAGTACAAAGGTGACATTTTTACAGTTATTCCTATAGTAACTTCTCCAAATGCAAGTGCATTTTGAACATGACGATCTCACACAGAGATTCTTTCAAGAATCTGAGCATTTCTGCGTCTTCGTCCTTCAAGACCCAGGTCATGCCTCACAATCTGAATTTTATGCTCCCCCATATCTCTTTTTCATGGAAATGATTTTTATCACCATATTTGGTAATTGTTTTCTTATCCTTTCTACTCACTAGATTATGAGCTTCCTGAAGACCAGAACCATGGATTAATCATTTCTGAATCCTTGGCATCTACCAGCACCTGGCTTTATAAATGTTTGTATAGTTGAATTATTAATGAACTTTATTTCTTGTCCCATCCATTAAGTCAAAGTGAGTGCAACTGTGGGGCAACTAAGTTAAATTACATCAACTAATCCTTTATAACCCCAAGATACTGGGATTTTAGAACATGCTGTTTTCTACCAAAATCATGAAGTGAATGAAAGTCTAAAGCAAGAAAATTGTTTAATGGGATGAGATGTAAAAAGAGCAAATAATAATTCTCCAAGACAGAATCTTTTAGTTAACAAAGTTAGGTATATTGTGGAAAGGGTAGAATGGAATTTAGGCCAGGTCCATGTGAAAATGGATACAGAAAATTATAGAAAGACAGAAGCATTGATTCTTATGTTTTGTTTTAAAGAATAGTCAAGAATTGAAGTCCAGAAGCAGTGGTAACCAAAATCCTGACTGAAAAAAGGACTATAAGACCTCACCCCTTTTTTCTGAAAAAGGAAAATCTGACTTCATAAAAAGAAGTTAAGAATAAAGGCGAGGCTTGTTTCTTTTTTAGGATCAGTGGCTCAAAGGAAGTAGGAACCATTGATGATAAATATGAAAAAGGTCATTAAGTTGGGATTTTATTTTTTTCAAAAAAGTGAAATGTAAAACATTAGACTTTTGAGAGTTATATAAAAGAAATAGAGAGCATGGAAATAGAGAGCAATAACTAGAACAAATAAGATAATATATATATTATGCACTTTCATTCTATATTGTCCATCATTACAGGAATAAGAAAGAGATGAAGGGGGGTTGGGGAAGGGCTGGGATATAATGACAGAAGAGAAAGAAAGACACAAGTAAAATCACATGGATATACAGGCCTAACTACAAAAAGATCTACCCAAATCAAGACCCAATATAAGTTTCCATGACTTAGAATTTCCATTTTTGTGCTATATTAGAATGAGCTACCAAAGATCTTTTAAATCATCTTTTATTTTCTGACCTCAAGATCTCTATTCTTGTTTTAAGAGCTTATGAGACACTGATGTTTGTTTTCTCTCTCACTCAGAGAGAGAGAGAATGAAATCTTTAATATATGAGAAGTATGTATACACAATGGAATACTACTCAACTATAAAAAAATATAAGCTCTTGCTTTTTGCAAAAACATGGATGGAACTAGAGGGGATAATGCTAAGCAAAATAAGTCAGAAGGAGAAAGACAAATACCAAATTGTTTTACTTACATGTAGAACATAGAGAAACAAAACAAAGGGTCAGATGAAACCAAACCAATAGCAAACTCTAAAAATTTGACTATAGAATTGAGGCCGCTGGACAAAGGAGCAAGGGGAGAGTAAAGGAGAGGGGAGCCAAATTAACTTTAGTGGATCACTATGACTTGGTAGTAGGTGTGGTGTGGTTACATACATTTGAAAGCTGAGATCCTACACCTCTAAGTCATACATAGTGTTGGTAACCAGTGTTACGTCAATAAAAATATTTTTTAAAGATTTATTTTGTTTATGCAAACAAGAATTGGGGTGTAGGCCAGAGGTGCAGGGAGTGAGAGGATTCATCAGAGAGAGTAGGGAGCAGAATAGGTGGATCTACTGAAATACACTGCTTAGGGGAGCAGCAGGTGAGATGGAAAAGTCTCCTATGCCATGTGGGTCAGCTCCCAGACCAGAGATATAACTCAGGCTTCAGTGACTGAAGATGGCTTGATATTCCTGAGACTTTAACCCCTATGCCCCCTAGGGAGGCCCCGAATAAAAAATATTTTTAAAGGTATGAAAGATATGATAAGACCTAGAAAGTAAATATCCGGAGATTTTGAATCTTGCAAAGTTGCTTTGGTTTTCGAAAGAGAGTAGGGAGAGGTCAGAAAGTAGATTTCATTGGCAGTCATTTCTCTCCTTGGTCATCTATTTGTCCTAAGCTCACTAGTCAAAATTCCTAGAGTGGGATGGAACTTGGTAGTATTTGCATTGCTGTTAACATGCTGTTTCCTCTATGACCCAGTGAAGTGGGTAAATGAACTTATAAGGGTTGCCATTTTCTGAAAGAGAGACTTAAGCAGAGAACCATCCTTTGATATAATATAATTAACTATGGTCCACCAATGCATCTACTAAAGAGTTTGCTATGGAGAGCATTTCTGGATTTAGTCCATGCAAAACCTTTTAGCATTGTATTGGTATGTAGGTATACATTGGAAATACACCACAGATAAGCACCTTTGCACATCATTGTTACCTTTATTATTGCACCTATTAAAAATATTCCTCTTGAGAACTATAAGTAAAGAAAACTGTGAGAGAAACTCAAGATTGTGAAACAACAAATAAGGATGTAAAATAATGGTACATCATTAATAAAAGAAACAAAACACAAAATGAGCTTTCAAAAGAAAACCAAAAATGATTACTTGGATAAGGGATTTGATATGAGATAAATGCTCAACGGAAATTTAACAGGCTGATTCAATAATAGTACTTATCTTAAACCCCTCAGAAGTGAAGGTAAGAAAACGAGGAATAAGAGTATCAACTACACAATCACTTACATAAAATTGTAAACACACAAAATTTATCAATAACTGCACATATTATGAAAGTATAAAAACAAGGAAATGAAAAGCACTAGTCTTAGGTTAGTGGTAAGCTCTTGGGGGATGGAGTAGAGAGAGATCATGGAAATCTTCAAATAAGACTTCAAATGTGTTTAAGACTTCAGATGTGTTCTCTTTTTAAAAGAAATAAAATTCTGAGGAGATATGGAAAAATTTTAAGATGTGTTAAACATTGGTGGAAGGTATATAACTATTATATTGTTGCTTGTAATTTTCTTTATGTTTTAAATATTTCACATGAATATTTTAAAAAGAACTAAAGGAATGCACTATTTAAAAAAATTCCACTTTCATTTATTCAATTCTAAAGCTATTGATTCAGAAAAAGGTTAATATGTAATCTTATAAGCTTACTATTTTTATGAACTTAATGTACTCATGAATCATTAAATGTCTTGTCACTGATAGCTTTTCATGCCCATGTTATTGTGTATTATTGATCTACAATGAATATGTGATAAAATCAATCTTCTTTCTATTATTATTATTGACATATTTTTAAGTCATTAAAGCTCTGTTAACTCAATTGTATCACTTTTGTTTTCTAGACCAAAACTGTTTTTGAATTTACACTACAGGTGAGACCCCATGCTAGCCCATGGAACTGAATGCCTAGTTACCATGACTCCATGGTGCAAAATGACTTCTTGTCTCTCCTGCAGGCTTATAAACTTATTTTATTTCTCTTTGATTCACCAACATGCTGCAATTAAATGGAGCATTATTGTAAAAAGTTTAATATATGAAAGAGACCTACTGAGGTGTGTGTTTTATATAAATCATCATTGAATGTCCTTTCCTTAACTTCTCCTTCTTGGTCACATGGTAAAATATGATGAATAAAAATATTTCTAGACTGATAATATTTTTTCTCCTGGGATAGAAGTGGCTTAAAATCAGATCAAGGCTTGTCTACCCTATGCATATGGAATCTTGCCTGTACCGTTCAGAATATTGATGAAATTTTCCTAATCACTCTTCTCCACCTGAACTGGGTGAGGTTTTTCTTGATTTTTTTTTCCTCTGTGCAAGTATTCTAAAAGTAGAGGTCTACTCCATTTTTCTTGAGCAACAATTTATTAATATAAATAAGAATAATTATTGGGCTGTATCATATGAATAGAATATAGTTAATTCTGATTCCATGATGTGTTTTAAGCCAAAATACACTTGATTTCTGTAGTCCAAATATGGCTGCAGTGATTCTTGTCCCTACCCCTCCAGTGAAGAAAGAAGTGATAATATTTTATAAGAAAAATACTTTAAAACACTATCTGAAACTTGCTTTACTTTTTCGTAGTCTTTGAGAGTAGATACTATTGACAGATTTGTAGGTCTTTGACTTCAAGTCAAAGTGAAATAAGCATTACAAGATGAGGGTTAAATAAAGAGAGAAGAAAGAGAAATTTATTACACTGGAGACTGGAGACCTCTGTTAAACAGAAGAGAAGAACTTGAAGGACATGCGTTAGTTCTTAGACTACCCTAAATATTTTGATAAATAGAGAAGGTGGGAAAGATGATCAGTTTCAAGTGAAAATTTGCGAGTGTTGTATTCTTTGAGGTATTTGGAAAACAAAATATCATTTAATGTGGTCATAACGTATGATTAGGAGTGACCAGACACCAGGCCAATGGATTATTTCTAAGTGAGTTCCTAAGTATCATCAGTGGGGTAAATTCCAGTGCCAGGTGTAAATCATTATTATATACAAATACAACCAGACCATTTCATGGGTCTATATCCATAAAACCTGCCAAAACAGCAATAGAGTTTTTTGTCTCAGACTTATTTCATGCTGAATATGAAGCAGAATAATAGTAACTAATCATGATTGGCTCAATTGTTATAGACCCAAAGAATCAAGTTATATGTTAACATACATATTATTGTATTAACACCTCTTCTCCCTTTTCCCCCTCCCTCCCCCCAAAAGAGAAAAGCATATATCATGGGTCTGTGGATCAGCTCACACTGGTCCTTGTCTGGGTCAAGCTAAGATTGGTTCTTGTTGGGAAGCGTCCCTGACTGGCTGAGCACTGTCTGGCCTGCAACAGTCTTGCCTGAGATAGTTTTCTTCTATGTGGTCTCTCATCCTCCAGTCGGCTGGCCCAGCCTTGTTCACATAGATGCAGAAATGTGCAAGGTTTTATGAAGTTTGGGCCTGAAACTGCAATAGCATGAATTTGCCTTTTGATAGCAGACGTTTCAAAGTCATGTTGCAAAAGACAAGGAATCAGAAGGGCATGGAAAATGGTGCCATTATTGCAGTCAATTTAGTTTGAAATAGGAGACTTAAAAACTAAAAAAAGCAGAGATCAGACTAAGAAAATGAGTCCTAGGTAGAAGTAATTGAGGTATTTCTGAGTAGTGATTAATTTTATCAGACTGTTTATTTATTTATTTATGGTATCACAATGGCATTCTGGAGAATTAAAGGCCATAAAGTGAACTACATCAAGAACAAAATTATATTGGAGTTAGAATCTTGTTCTAAAAAGAAATCAACTTCTTCAAGTCTAGCTCAAAACATATAGTGAGATAATCCCCCATACATGAAAAAAAATATTTTGGAGATAACTAAGATTCCATTAGCAAATATGTGAAGCTTATATTCAATCTCCTTGTACCAATCAAACTGGTAGTCCTAATTTCATAAATGTCAGCTTGGGTACAAAGCAAAATTGTGTAACTTGTGATTATGCAACAAGTAGCAAAGTAGAAAGGAAATCATGTTAGTGAAACCACACTTCACTCTTGGGAAAAAAACAAAAGCAATTTTCTTCTGCCTCTTCATAGTAAATCAATTACAGAGACCAGACTCCTGCTAGCCATCACAGACTTTGCAGGCTGATTAACTTTGTTTTTATTCATGTTTGATTAATAAACCCCAATGTTTCTGGGTATTCTACCAGACTCAGTTTTTCCAAACACTACCTAGGTAGATCCAGTGAGCTCTGTAGTAAGATTACAAGGAATGTAGAATGTAGCCTAGTAATTCTTTTTTTTTTTTAAAAGATTTATTTATTTATGCATACAAGCACTGGGGTACAGGCCAGAGGTGTGGGAGGGTGAGAGGATTCACCACAGAGAGCTGGGAGCAGAACAGGCAG
>JAGFMF010012069.1:3507642-3524464 GCA_019455555.1 Galemys pyrenaicus | reverse complement strand
TCCCCTCCCTGGCCGGCAGCAGGGATCGAACTTGTGCTGCAGTGGCTGCGATTTGTTTCATAGTGCGTTGCTTAACCCACTGCGCCACCAGGGAGGCCCTAGGCTAGTAATTCTGGGGGGCAATGCTGTGTGCTCAATTCTTCTGTACCCTGATTTCCTCAACTATGTAATACACATGCTTTAAACTTCTCTTGCATAAAGATTGTAAGTACAAATAAAATCATATTTAAAAACCTAGATGCATTGCTGGGAGATAAAATTGGAATGAGGGTAGACTTGGTGTTAAAAGCCTTAGAATTTTGCACACTTCTTGGCCCAAAAATTCTTCCTTTAGGGACATATTTTAAAGTAGTGAAAGATATGTATACAACTTGAGTGGCAGGAACACTACTGCTGCAATTTCATGACAGCACAAATACTGTAAATGACTAAAATGACCCAAATTAGGGGTTTGGATAAGTAAATTACAGGAGATCTATTCATTGAAATGCCAGCCAGCAGTGAGAAATGATGATGTGGAGAATTTTTATGAATATATGTTGAATAGTTTCCATGATATTAAATGAAAAATCACATAAAAATAATACGTTCAGCACAATTGCATTTTTGAATTAAATGTATATAAAGAGACTAAGAGAATGGGTGCTAAAATGTTATCAGTGGTTATCTATGATGGATATAGGAGAGATTTTCTTATTTTTGCTTACCACTATTTTCTATGAGTGTTACTTTTATATAACTTTTATTGTTTTTCCTTATTACAAAGGGTTATGGAATAAAATTTATAGGCATAAATCTTTTTATGCTTACCTCTTGAATCAGGACACAATAATAATGAGAACTCAAATTCAAAACTCTGCATCTTTAAGAGCTTTGTGAACTGGCATTTGTCCTTGTCACAGACAAAACACTTTTCTATTTATGTTTACAGCATTGAAAAATGTATAGTATCCTACAGCACAAGGAGGGAGATTTATAATAAAGCCCTTCATCTCAGTGTATGAGCATACCTGTAAATCATTCAATAGACTCATATTAAATATAAGCCTCAAAGCAGCAGATGTATCAAACAAACAATAAAATTTGAGCGTGTCTGCACTATCTGCATCTTTGTTCCTCTGTGAAAGCATGAATGTCTTGCTAAACTCTATTGCAGAACCACCTCATTGTTCATTCAACATATATTTACTTTGGAACTTCCTATTATCAGCTGAGTCTGGAACCATGATTCTGTAAATCAGGCTGCTAATAGTTTTTTGGTAACAAAGCCCACACATACAATCCACAGTGCCTCCAGAATAGTGTAGGTCTTGTATGTAATATCAAATAAGCAAAAAAAAATAATAATTTGTACTACCCTCAGGAAACTTATTTTCTGATTTAAAGGGGAAAACACAGGCATCGAATAACTAGAAAAAAGAAAAACCTTCATTCATCCATTTTATTACAAAATTTATTTCTAATTTACTTATGATGGAATATTTGTCAAACAGTGTTGAGGCTATATGTCTTTGAATACAATTCAATGTTAATTAATGCCAAAAGGTATAATTTAAGGAAGGGAGAGAATAATCTTGGCCCCCACAAAACTTGCCTGGGAGCAGGGAGGACCCTCAAGAGGATCTTGTCCAAATGAAGCTTGCATGATTTTATGGAGGTGGAAATTAAGTAGGTAGAGAAATAGAAATAGGGTTTGGGATAGCATTGAAATAACGGATAGAATTTGTTGGTGAAGAATGACAGAGGAGTACTTTACAGAGAGGGAAACTAGTAAGACAGTTCAGAAACTACACAAGAATACTGAGTGAAGGAGTGACCAAGATCAGGAGAAGGGAGCTAGGGAAGCAGGAGTAAGGGGAGGTGGTGGGGGCAAGAGGAGAAGGTGTCCAGGCAGCAACAGATCAAGGCCAATGGACAGCAGCTGCAAAGAAACAAAATGCAAAACTGCCCTCTAACAATCTTTCTCTCTCTCTCTGAGAGAGAGAGAGAGAGAGAACAAAGACTAACACAAAACCCCAACAGATAAAAGCAGAGAGAGAGAGAGAGAACAACTACTAACACAAAACCCCAACAGATAAAAGCAGAGAGAGAGAGAGAGAGAGAGCGAGAGAGAGAGAGAGAGAGAGAGAGAGAGAGAGAGAGAGAGAGAGAGAGAGAGAGAGAGAACAAAGACTAACACAAAACCCCAACAGATAAAAGCAGCCTCTTAAAACCCACCAATGGCAACTCATTTTCGAGTCCTCTCCTGGTAAAGGCAGCTTTGCTTTGCTGCTTTTGCTTCAAATAAAGATTGGCGTTGCGTGTGCCTCAAACAAACCTTTGCTGTCTTTTCTCCTGCCTTTAATGCAGCCACTGGCTCCCGGTCCCTCCTACATTCTGATGAAGCAAAGATCGAGGGTGAAACAACATATTGCCCGTTTTCAGTAGGACCTATGAGTGGTCCTACGAGATAAGATCAGAAGCTGAGGGCCTCCCTGGTGGTGCAGCGGGTTAAGCAACGCACTATGAAGCAAACCACAGCCACTGCAGAACGAGTTAGATCCCTGCTGCCAGCCAGGGAGGGGACCCACATGGCGCAGCAGATTTTGCCTGCCTCTCCCGCTGCTCCCCTCAGCAGTGTGTTTCAGTCAGTCTGCCTGTTCTGCTCCCCACTCTGTCTGGTGAATGAATCCTCTCACCTCCCGTGGCTCTGGCCTGTACCCCAGCTCTTGTATGCATAAATAAATGAATCTTTAAAAAAAAAAAAAGATCAGAAGCTGAACATTTACCCAAGGTCCAAAAACAGAGCAAAAGGTTTCGACTGATTGACAACACACCCCAGACTTTAGAGAATGGAGCTCTTGAAGGCATTTCTCTGTCTCAAAGAGTCATGAAGAGTAGAGTCCCCAAATACTTGCTCATCTTTATTCCTTTAAAAAAATCCCACTAAAGGTTAACTATAAAATGAACACCTATAAAAGATCACAGGTGTTCTTATTCCTTTCCTTGATCCTTATTTGGTTCCCTTATATTCCTCCTAGGGGAGGAACCATCTGGTATTTTTCTTTTGCCTTCTGACTTACTTCACTGAGCATAATCCCTTCCAGTTCAAGGAAAGGAATAAGAACAATAATAATAATAATAATAACAATAAAGGCACAAAACCCAAAAATGAAAAGACAAGGACAAATTGGGGACACTTGGTGGGGAGGGGGAGGGGGAGGGCTGAGGGCAGACGGGAGCACAGGGGACTGAGGTGATGGTGCACTGGTGATGTGGTGATGGGGAATACAAGGGGATTACAATTGATGTCAAATATATATAAATAAAAAAATGAAAAAAAAATCACAGGTGGAGGGGGGAACCCCTGCAGCTTTTTGACCCTGCAAAACATTTAAGATGATTTTTTTTTAAAGGAGTCTAAAGAACAGGGTGTGAATTCGAATTCTACCACCGAATGTAGCACCAAAGCCCCTTGGAATTCTCCGTCTTGAAGTCCTTTCTTCATTTTAAAATGGAATGACCAGATTTCCACTTCTAGCCAGGGTAGAACAAGATGGACCAGATTTATATTTCCATTTGAAAACAAAAACAAAGAAACTAGACAAAATATGTAAAGCAGGTTAAAGTTGCTGGAAATCAGAGGGTGAAGAGCATTGATCCTTGAGAGAGGGAAACAAATGACGTGCAACATATGATTACTCCCCCAACCAATGTTTTAGGTGTTTTCAGGCTGTGTTAGAGAAGGATAAACCCAGGCAGAGCCTGGTGGTGTTTCTGAGTTAAGGAGATAGAATGAGAGTGGGGGAGCGACGGTAACTAAAGACAGCGGGGCAGAGGACCAGAGAGAGGAAAGGTGCACAGAAAGTGGGTCATGAAAATGTATGTAATTTTAAAGATCTATTTTATTTGTTTATGCGTACAAGAACTTGGGTGTAGGCCAGAGATGCAGAGAGTGAGCGGATTCACCACAGACAGGGTGGGGAGCAGAACAGGCAGATCTACTGAAATACACTGCTGAGGGGAGCAGTGGGCAAAGCAGGAGAGGTCTGCTGTACCATGTGGGTCAGCTCCCTGGCTTGGGATTGAACTCAGTGGCTGCAGATAGCTCCATAGTGCTGCGCCTTAATCCCTTGCGCCACGGGAGAGGCCCTGTATGTAATTTTGGAAAGTACACATAAACTTCCCATGACAGAAAAAACATCAAAGTGGTTGTCTGGGAGAAGTGGTCAAAGGTATTGAAAGGAGAGGTATAAAGGGACACAAGGAATGTTTAGGGGGTAATGCATATGCTCACCATCTTGTTTCATATAATGATTTCATGTATATATATATGTGTCAAAACATATCAAATTATGTTTAAATATGTGCCGCTTGTTGTATGCCCATTATGCCTCAATAAAACTGCTGAAAATTAAAGGGAAAAAAAAAACAGCGTGACTTTTACCTGAAAAGACAATTACAATGATGGGATGAGGTACATCTGCAAGAAATTTGGGGACAGTACACATGTGAGCCACTGTTACTTCCTGTGCCTACATCTCACCAACTTTGTTACATGTTGAGGGTGCGTATTTACAAATGTTGACGGGACCCTTGGTGTATGGGGAGTGTGTCACGAATGGTTGCATCATATATGGTGATTTTAGTTCCTCTAAACCTAGAGTTTTATCTTTTTTGTCTTAAAATTATGAGCTTTTATTGAGTGATGATTGTAGGAAATTTTGGTGATTTATTTATGCAGTTTTTTACTTTTGTTTTTTAATTATGTTTATTGAAGTAATGTGGTTTACAACACTGTATCTTTTAAGAAAATAATAAGCTCAGCATTTTTTTCTAAGAAAAACTAGGAAACAAGATAATGTTCAACAGCTAGTTACTAGAGAACATACACAGATTTGAGACAATAATACGCTATAGATAAAGAGTAAGTGATGTCCCATTCCAAATATACTCTTCTTTTTTTTTTAAGATTTATTTATTTATGCGTACAAGCACTGGGGTACAGGCCAGAGGTGTGGGGGGTGAGAGAATTCACCACAGAGAGCAGGGAGCAGAACAGGCAGATCAACTGAAGTACACTGCTGAGGGGAGCAGCGGGCACAGCAGGAGAGGTCTGCTGCACCATGTGGCTCCCCTCCCTGGCTGGCAGCAGGGATCAAACTCGTGCTGCAGTGGCTGCGATTTGTTTCATAGTGCGTTGCTTAACCCACTGTGCCACCAGGGAAGGTCCCCAAATATACTTTTTTTTTTCTATCAGGGGAGAGCGCGAACGCAGTTCCCCACTACCACAAATTATGCAGTCGAGTTTCCCACATTTGGGGAAAGCGGGGGTCAGCACATCCGGAGTGCAATGGATAAGCCTCGTCCTGGGAAAACCACCTTCGTGATCATGGTATCTCCCCTGCCAGGTAAGTATCCAAATATACTCTTTACATGCTTATTCATCTGCAGATTATGGGTCTGAGGTTTGTTTTAACATCGACCCTAGAAATCTGACTGTAGAACTGATGTTACTAGTGAGGGTGAAGTGGGGCAGGGGCAGATGATAGCAATGTGGAGAGGGACAGAACTGAATACAGAGAGAACTGTGAGTGCTTTGGTGTGGCATGGTGTGGCGATAACACCTGAAAGGGGAAACCCTATACTTGTAAACACAAACCGCATTGTAAACCAATGTTACCCACTAAAATAAAATTAAAAAGAAATATGAAAATACTGTGGGAATCTCAAGATAGAGAAGAGAAAGGTTGGTAATAGAGTAAAGAGGAATAAATCTGTTCTTGGGGAATGAGGTTAAAACACTTTATTTGTTTTATGGGTACAAGTTCACATTTTTTCTGATGGATGTTACCACACCACACCCACCACCAAAACCCCACTAATCTTCCACCATTGGGGCCCCTGCCCCTTTTGTGTTCACTCCCACCACCCTTCTTTTCCAGTAGTCTCAGTTCACCCTTCTTTTCCAGTAATCTCAGTTCTACAGTGGGATTTTGAGGGCTTCTTTTTGTCTTTTTCTTGCTTTCTCTATTTATATTGCATATATATTAGTGAAATCATGTATGTTGTATTTGTCTTTCCCTTGATATGTGTGTGTATATGCATGCACATACACAGGTGTACACACACTGATCCACTAAACTATTATTGAGCACTTAGTTTGTTTCCATAGCTTAGCTGTTGTAAACAGTGCTGCAATGAACCTAGGAGTGCATATATCCCTTCAAATTAGTGTTTTTGTATTTTTTTTGGTAGATACCAAGGAGTGGAATTGTTGGATCATATGGTAGATCTATTTTTAATGTTTTAAGAAATCTCCATATGGTTTTCCATAGAAACAAAATGAGTCCACATTCCTTCCCCAAAGCAAAAATAAACAATGGGGCTATATCAAATTAGAAAGCTACACAGTGAAAAAAGCTATCATGAAAACAAAAACACCTTATTGGATGGGAGAAAATATTTGCACATCATACATCTAACAAATGGCTGATATCCAAGATCTACAAAGTACTTACACAACTCAACAATAAGAAAAGAAATAACCCAATCAAAAAAATGGGTAGAAGAGCAATAGAGAGGAGTCTCCAAAGAAGACTTTCTTTTTTTTCTTTTTTTCTTTTGCCAAAGAAGACTTTCAGATGGCCAGAAGGTACATAAAAACTATTCAGTCACTTACCAGGGAAATGCAAATCAACACCACATGAGGTAACACCTCATTCCAGTGAAAATAGCCCATATAAAAAGACCAGAAACAAATGTTGATGAAGATGTGGAAAGAGAGGAACCCTCACACACTGTTGCTGGGAATGCAGAATTGAAGATTAGTTTGGCTTAAATCAACAATTCTGCATTTATCTGAACATGACATGTATTAAGTCTTTCTCCCTCCCTGTCTTCTGTCTCTCAATCTTGACCCCGATTACCTTCCAGATGCTCGATGAGGATAGCTGAAAGCACAATTGAGTTCATTATTTATTCAGCATATATCACACTGCAATTTAATAAGTTACTGCTGAGATACATACCATTACTGAGGTTAAAATGAAACACACTAAGTACAAGTTCCATTTCTCAAAAATCATAGCCAATCAGTCAAACCAAAGACAGTGCAAATTCTGACTTCTAACTGCAGAATAAGGAAAAATATCTGTGCTTTGTCTCGTCATTTGAGGCCAAGCAATCTCCTTGGAAAAGCTTAATTTTTTATTACAAATTCATGAGTTTAAGAATGAAATGTTTTAGGAACCTTATTGCTAAGCCAGAGGAATCAATATTTTTCTGTTAACAGGCAAGCTGTCACATAAACAAATCAGCTGAAAACCTCCATTTAGCAGGGAAAATGCCTGCTCCAGAGGCATGCTGCAGTCAGTTCTTTGCTACATTTCAGTTTCTTAAATTGGGCCAGCAAAAACCTCACCAGCTTCTGTTCTAATATTCCCCACACCCATTTAGGAGACTCAATTCACTTTGCTAAATAATATGTTGCAATTTGTTGATTCAAGAGCTAAGCTTGCCTTCTGTTATTTGAAAAAGGAATTTGAGGCCTTATATCCGGCCCATTTTTCACCTCCCTTCTCCCTCTGCTGGAGTTACAAATGTAATCTATCATAAGGTTCCCTGGCAAGGCTAAAGTTATAACTTTTAAAGTCAGGAAAAGGAGGACTCTAAGGCTAATGTAAACACTTTTTGAATGTCTTCTCATTAGCAGAACTGTTTTAGTGTTTATCTTATGTTTTGTCTTTGTCCTTCTGAATACTTTAAAATTATTAAGTGGAGGTGGGACGGAATGATGTTATGATGTACTGATGTATGCTGAAGGAATTTTTGATTTACCACCAAGCTATAGTCATATCTTCTTTCGTATCTTTGAACAAACTGAAGAGTCATTCATTCAACCAATGATCAATACCAGTGCCAGGCATTATGCTGGGTGCTGGGGATTAAATAACCTTCAAGGCGCAGTGGCTTTCCTGAAGGGAAATACTAGGTGAATACAAAACATTCCGCCTGTAATTGGATCTGTAAAATGTGATACACACACAACCTTTTAAGAAACAATTTACTGCATAAAACAAGATATAACTCTGTGTGTGTAGTCATGTGTGTCTTTTAGGTCTGTTATATCATAGTGGTGATAAGGACAAGTTTGTCCTACAGCATTTACCAGAATTAGCTATGTACCACCTTTATTAGAATCACATGGAAGAGTTTGGAAAAAATGAAATCGTGGGCCCTATTCCAATTCTAATTAACCTGACTGCGAGTTAGGGCCTTTGAATCTGAACATTAACTCAGTTCCTAGGTGACTCCATTCACATGGAGTTTAAGAAAGTGCTGCTATGGGTCTCCCTGGTGGCTTAATGGATTAAGCACTGCACTATGAAGCATCAGCAGCCACTGAAGCACAAGTTCAATCCCCAGTCAGGGAGCTGACCCACATGGCTCAGCAGACCTTTCCTGTCTTTCCCTCTGCTCCCCACAGCAGTGTATTTCAGTCAATCTGTCTGTTCTGTTCCCCACTCTGTCTCTGGTGGTTCCTCTCATCTCCCCTCTCAGTCCCCCTATTTCTGGAAAGTAGAAAGTGCTGCTATATGAACAAGTTCCAAGAATGACCTCAAAGTTTAAAGTGAAGTTAGGTAGCTTCTGGGCTGGAAGGGCCAAAAAAACACATATGGCCTGCCACAGCTCCTGGACAGACTTGGGCATGACATCCCAGGCAGTACTGGGACAGAAATATTTGATAGGAACGCGGAGCCCCAGTAGAGAGGGGCAGTAGAAAGAAAATGCTGAGGAATGAACACTTGATTCTCACCCTGCTACTCAATGGTTTTGTAATATCATTGGGTCACTTCACTAATAGTAGCTCTTATTCTGTTAAATAAGAGATAAAAATCACAAAAAGATACTTTTACCACATCAAATGTAAATCAATGCCTTCCCTGCCTATCTGATTAGGCCATTGTGAGATGCCAATGAGATAATATCATGGCAGTTTCTGGAAAAGAATAAAACTTTTAACAAATGCCAAGTATTCAGCTTGTGCCTATATTGCCATTTCTCGTGGAAATATCTGAAAGCAAAGCCATATCCTCTCTGATAGTTTAGAAGTGGGAGACCTAGCTGACACTTCTTTACCACTTTCTTTCTGCCAAGCACTAAGTAATAACTCCTCCTGCAGTCCCTCTGCTCAGTCCTGAAGGAACCATAGGAATGCAGGCAAGGTCACTGTGGCTTGATTCCTGAATCAGAGGCCATGTAAGAGTCCCAATGTCTGCCTTCCTCAGTGTCTAATTCCTCTTTTAACTGAGGAAATCTGTGGGCTCTGAACCACTGCAATTATTATCCGGTATTTACACCAGGCATAAGAAAACAGTAATCTGTTGTCACAGCAACAAGATTTTAATGACATTTTTGTCTAACTGAACTTTCTTAACTGGAAACATCTATAGCACCACTACCTCTTTGTCACAAGAACAGAGGAACACTGTATTAGTTATTTATGGTTGCTTAGCAAATTGGCCCCAAAACACTGTGGCTTAAAGCAACAAAAGTTTATTATTTCCTAGTTTCTGTGGGTCAAGAATGTGGGAGCAGCTAGACTGGATCCAGTTCTCTCACAACATTGCAATTAAGGGTCATCTGGGACTGCAGTATTATGGAGGGGAGGATTAGCCTTCAAGTTCTGTCGCATGGTTACTGGCAAAATTCAGTGTTTTTTGGAATTGTTAGGTTGAGGGCCCCAGGATTTTGCTGACTGTTGGCCAGAGGCGTCCTTCAATTCCTTGTCACACAGACATGTCCACAGAGCACTTTCACAACAGGGCAGTTAGCTTCCCTCAAAACGAGAACTCGGGTCTCCTTGGTGGCACAGAGGTTGAAGTCTCAGCACTACCAAGATATCTCCAGTCACTGCACATGAATTCAATCCCTGGCCAGGGAGCTGACGCACAGGAGTTCGATCCCTGCTGCCAGCCAGGGAGGGGACCCACATGGCACAGCAGACCTCTCCTGTCTCGCCAGCTGCTCCCCTCAGCAGTGTATTTCAGTTGATCTGCCTGTTCTGCTCCCCACTCTGTCTCTGGCGACTCCTCTCACCCCCTGCCTCTGGCCGACTCCCCAGTTATTGTACACATAAATAATAAAAATAAATCTTTTTTTTAAGAGTGAAGGCTCTGAGAGGGAGAGGGTTTTTCATCACTTAATCCCTAAAGGGGCATCTCATTACTTTGGCCATGTCCTACTATTTGGAATCAAGTCACTAGGCCCAGCCCATTCTCTAGGGTATTACACCAGAGTAACAAACAATACCAGATGGTGGGGACCACTGGGTGCCCTCTTAGAGGTTGTTCACCACACTAATTTAACTCACCTTGTTTAGAAGCCAAGTAAAAACATGGCTTCCAAGGTCAGTCAGTCAGTTAGTGGCTTGTCAGTCAATGAACAAAATTTGTTGTTTATCTTCTTGGAAGGCAGCTATGCTCACCACTATACCACCAACACACACATGTTGTTTATCTTGTTATGGAGAAGGTAACTCGTCAATAAGGTGGCTGAATAGTGTAAATTTGTTTGAATATTTCCTAAAGCATTTTGGTTGTTCCCTCTTATTATAATAGATGGATATTTATTTGTCTTATTTAACTATTATAAAAGTTATAAAATGTAAATAAAAGTTATATAAAATATAAGAGTATAAAAGTAATCTGAAGATATGGACTATAATTCTATGTATTCATAATAGTTATGTAGAATTTATAAAAGAATATAGCATAATATTTGAGAATATTGACTCTGAAATTGTGAACTTTTAAATTCAAGTCCTGACTTAGCCACTTAGTGTTACAGATCTTGGTGTGAGTTTTCACCCATGTATTTAGGAACTCAGGAAAAGACTGAAGGAGCAGACACACAGTGAAAAGTTAATAAAAAGGTTTATTTACAAGGGAAATGAGAAGAGGAAGAACACACACACAAACATTAATTAATCAATACATCCTACTGGTAATGCTGTCTGAGCTGGGACCCCAGGTGTATGTTGAAGGCAGGCAAAACCAGGATCATTCAAGTCCATATATGTTCAGTTTCATACCAAGCATGGCTGCTTAACTCTACCTTTAGTTGGCAGCAACAGCCCTTTCAGGAAGTCAAGTCAAGGCAGATTAATGCATGATAGGAGTTGTAGTCCTCAGAGCCTGAGATCTCTTTGGCATGGAGGTGGGGGTGGAGTCCATAAATCATCAGTGGGTGGGGTTCATTTAGGGCATACTATTCCCTCAACAGTAGCCGTGTGACCTTGGGCAAATAAATTAACCTCTGTTTCAGTTTATTTGCCTATATGATTAGGGTTTAAAATTATTCTTGCATTATGGGATTATTATAAGGATTAAATAATTTTTGTCCATATATCTATAATATGATTTATTGGGTTTTTGATATACGGTACAAATCATTTTTGATTGAAGATAAAATGGAGGCTCATTTTATTGTTAGAACTCTCCACACTGATATTACATTTTCATTTATTTTCCCCATTTTACCAAGAATTGATAATGCTTTAATGTCTTCAAAGAATGTTTTACTTTGCCCCCCACACACAGCTATCTTTTCTTTTTTTTTAAGATTTATTTATTTATGCATACAAGCACTGGGGTACAGGCCAGAGGTGTGTGTGTGTGGGTGGGTGAGAGGATTCACCACAGAGAGCTGGGAGCAGAACAGGCAGATCAACTGAAGTACACTGCTGAGGGGAGCAGCGGGCACAGCAGGAGAGGTCTGCTGCACCATGTGGGTCCCCTCCTTGGCCAGCAGCAGGGATCGAACTTGTGCTGCAGTGGCTGTGGTTTGCTTCATAGTGCGTTGCTTAACCCACTGCGCCACCAGGGAGGCCCTTAGCTATCTTTTCCTGGGGGGGGGGGTCAATCTCTTTGGTAAAATGGTAACCCATTTTAAGGTAAATATGTTAGATTAGAGGAAGAATTCCTCCTTCCACCAAGCGTGAATAATGATTTTTGTACAGTGATAGGGTAAAGTGAGCTAATTTCTATGCCAATATAAAACAGGTAATGAGAATTTTGTCCTTTTTGGTCCCTGATTGTGCTCACTTAAAAAATTATTTATTCTGATCCATTTCTCTGTTTTTTCTGACTTTTCCATTATTTTCTCATGAACAGACATCACTTTAAGTTTTCTTACTATTTTATTGTTATCTCTCCAAAAATCACTGGTCCTGTCCTCTAGCCTATATCTTAATAAGACTCTGCTCCCCCAAATAGTCAGTTTTTGCATTGTCTTGTGAGTCGATCTCAGCCTCAGTCTTAGAATTTTTTTGCCCTATTCCCCCTCAAGTAGCACCCGACTATTTCCGACTGTGTGTGTTTTTCAGCCAGAACAGAGTGTGGGACCAAGAACTCCTATTGCAGCGTGTTCCCGGGAACCTTGTAGCTCAACATTCATGTTTATCTGCTTCTGTGATTTCCTGTTAGTTTTTGATGCCTGTAGTTGCCTGGGGCTTAGGAAATAACATGTGTTTTGATTGCTAGCTTTGAGTAGTAATAGATAATTGATGCCGCTTATCCTCAGCCAGTTACTGCTACTGAGGAGTACAGTTCTATACGACAAGAAAAGTATCCCATTAAAAGAAGAGAAAACTGAGTATCAACAGGTTACTTTTGTGAATAAATATGTTTTCAGGTATTCCTTGAGGGCAAGTGAACTAGGCCTTTGCCTTGAAACTTGAATATACACTATATTGCACGTTGCTGAGGAGTTTAAAAACACGACCTCTTTTCTTGTGTTTTCAGAGTTTCATTCTATGTGGAATCAAATAAGGTTGTTGGAGTGAAAAGGGAAACGATTATGAACACTAATTACATGCCAGGATCTGAGTCCAGCGCTTTACCTAACAGCAACCTTGAGAAGTGAATAATACTATTCCCATTGTAGATGGGGAAATTGAGGCCCAGACGGAGATCCAAAGTTGCACTAGATGGCTTACCTAAGGATTTAGCTTCTCTGTCTGAATCTGAAAACTCCTCCCTACTCTGCTTCATGGAAGGGTATCTTGGGGTCAGCATTGGTGAATCCCAGTTACACAAAACAATAAGAATAGCTAAAATCTGCATCACACTTCCTAAAAAGTTCCAGGAACTTTGTATGCTTTAATTAATTAAATTCTCATAACTACTTTGTGAGGTCACTATTATTATTTTTTTCATTTTACAGAGGAGAGAACTGAGGCATGGGTTATTCAATGCGATGAGGCTTTCAGGTGGCAAAGTAGGTATCTAAAAGCAATATGGCTCCATGGTCCCAAAAATGCACCTAACCTCCTAGATGCACCAACATCTTTGATTAATTGATCAGTTCATTAGCCTCAGCTATCTACTGCTACATAGCAAACTATCCCCAACTTAGTAGATTGAAAAATCATTTTATTTTTTTTCATAATTGCATGAGTCAGGAATTCAATAAGTACTTGATGGATCCTTCCTGAGTTCATGTGGCATTAGTTTGGGTGACTGGGGCCAGAGGTCCTACTTCCAAGGTAATTTCTTTACATACCTACCTGGTGATTCATTCATTCCTATTCTCTCTATATATATCTATTTCTCTCTGTCCCCCCTCCCCACACTCTCCTCATGGCCCCCCTTCTGGCCCCTCTCTTCATATGGCATCTCATGTGCTATGTGGCTTGGGGTTTCTCACGGTATGATAGATTCAGAGTGACTTCTAACTTGGTGGCTGGCTTTAAGATGCAGGGAGAATAATTTTCTAGGCCAACTAATAGCTAGAATTGGCATAGTATCACTTCAACTATAGCATTCACAGGGTCGGCCTAGATGTAAAAGAGAATGAAATAGACTCCACCTTTTGCTGGGTTGTAGCAAGGTCACATTGCTAAAAAGCATGTGGGGTGGGTCATTTTTGAAAAATGCAATCTGCCACACCCTCGTTTCCAGCATAATCAGTCATGGTTTGAAAACTTAAATGTCACAAACAGAATCAATCTGTTAAAGGAATTGCTGTTTACCTCACAGTGCTGTGTCATTTATTTTAGTACTGCAATTTCAGAGAGTGTCTTTACATAATATATGAAGGCATATCATGTACATTAAGTCTACCACAAAGCAAACTAATGGTATTTCTTGATTGAATAAAATTTCGTAACTTTTTATGCCTGAGAAAATTAGCCAACAAGAGAGATCCATGCTTAAAAATTTTGAAATAACCTCCAGCATACTGAAAAAAAAATCTGTTGAGGTCAGGGGAATAGATAGGACACAATATGTGTTGTGGAATAAGTATTATACATAAGTCCTAGACATAGACCTTTTATTATTTAGTAGGGAATAAGAGAGGAAAATCCATTGATCATCCTAGGTACATACCAACCATCCCAGGCTGTCTAGATGCATTTACATCTTCAAGGATGTTACTCGCAGATTATACCAGAAGATGAACTGTCTATGAAAGAGTATGCCAATCAAAAGCAATTAAGCCGAGACCAGGAGCTAGGCAAGCAAGTCACATGACTTGCTTCTATGCCATGTGGCGTATTCACTAATATACAGTAATGATATGAATTCAAAATGTAGGTGTTTCTGATGTGTGAAATCCATAACTGATAATAACACTTCCAACACTTTTAATTAGATGCCCTTTGCCAACATTGCTACAATTACCAAATAATCATCAAAATAACCATAACTTCTCTGTGAATGCAGCATGCTGTTTTAATCTAACTGCAGAATCAGCTCTGTTACCACCCCTATCCTTTTATGTGTTCAGTAAATATTTATCCAATATACCTGTAGCTATGTTTTCTGTTGTGTGCTTTATAAAAAAGCACAGCAAGAAGATTTGAGACCTGACAGGTTTATCATACTTGGTATCAGTGTTCAGGCCATTACCACTGTTGGAATTATGCATCTTCAGGGACTTTGTAACAGCATTCTCAAAATGCTGTGTTAGAACCTAGCAGCTCACAAAGCTAAACAAATCCATTTCAGCTGGATCTAGATCTTGACACCCCTGTGCTGCTGCCCCCCCCCCAGGAGGATAGCAGCATACCACTTTCTTTCAATGTGACAAATAAAGATCTAATTTTTGTGACTTTAAAAAAAACTTGAAAATCAGGGTATCGAAACGGTGTGTCTGAGATCATATAAGGAAACAAAGCAAGGGAACAGACAAAAACAAAGTCTTAAAAAATCTGACAGCTGAAATGAGGCTATCAAAAGGGAAGGGTGGAAGCGGAAGGAGAGAAGGGTCCCAGTAGACTATGGTGAAAGTTTATTGAGGCTTTACTAGTGGGTGTAGTGTGATAACGTATATTTGTAGAGGTATAAACCTGTACCCCTAAAACATATAGAGTATTGTAAACCAACATATCTCAACAAACATAATAAAAAATAAAATTACTGCTTAAACCAGCATAAACATTTAAAAATTAATAACTATTTTCAAAGATATAGCATACCTGACCATTGAAAACTACAAAATATTGCTGAAATTTTAAATAAAATAAATCATTTTCCTAAAGGAAAGAAAAGATTTAATCATACAAGGTAACAGAATAAAACAGTGTCTAAACTTTCTTGGCTATAGTTAGTATACCTTTCAATGATACGAGTAAATTTGAGATGATCACATGGTCAATTACAGAAGCAAAGAGCACTTATACGCTTTTACTGGAGTTTGATAAACTCCTTGATGTTCTTGCTGAGGGGATGGTATTGTATGATTTAACCTCACCCAGTATTATCTTACCTGTTCTTTAACAATCGTTAAGTAGGATTACTTAAATACTTTTTCAGTTTAAGGGTAAGACCTTTGGCTGGGAAGTTATCTTTACCCTGTAGTTAGCCATGGTTGTAAGGAAATCTTGTGTTCTCAGATTCTTAGTGGTTTAATGAGGCCTGATCCAAGTACAAACCTTGTTGATGAAATTAAGGGAGCCCTTAAAGAAGACTTCAGCACATGCATATAACCCTATGAATTAGTGGAATGAGATGTCAGAATGTCTGTGGTTTTATATCTCTGCAACTACAACTATTATAGATACAGCCTACTCAATATGTACCTATTGTGGACTAAGTTCCTCAGAACTAGACTCTGGGACAATGAGTTGTTCACAGGAGGTTTATTGAGGAATTTGAGGATTAATAACACAGGAGAATAGCGAGATCAATACTGATTTGGTAAAGGAAGCAGCTGAACTGAGAAGAAATTACAACAAAGACCTTGACTAATCCTGTGGAGAACTAAAGATCTGGGATCATCATAAAGAAGAGGGAAAGGGTGGAGGGCAGACGGGAGCACGGGGGACTGAGGTGATGGTGCACTGGTGTTACAGTGATGGGGAATACATGGGGATTACAATTGATGTTAAATATATGTAAATTTTTTAAAAAATTATACATATAAAAAAGAAACTTGGGATATTATTTGAATTTAACATGAAACTCATTAATACTTTTAAAACATTTAGAATAAATGAGAATAAATGAGAAAGAAGCAAAAAAATTGAACATTTACATACCACTCAATAAAGTTTTAAAATGATAAAAAAAAAAGAATGTCCCAAATTGAGGCAAGTGACTGTGGTCTTTATATATCCACACTGGGCAAATATTGGTTGTCAGTTCCCCACGGGAATTGGGGCATGACCTTGGGTGGTGCAACTCTCTTCAGCAGAAGACAATTTCTAGATAGGACAAACAGCTAAGCCTTTTAGCTACCATACTGTCAAAAGCTGTGGGATTGAGTGCTTCAGCATTCAGGTAGCATCTTTTTTTTTTTTTTTCCCTATATATTTTTTTTTTATTAGTTATATTTG
>JAGFMF010012069.1:3493323-3507592 GCA_019455555.1 Galemys pyrenaicus | reverse complement strand
ATTCCTTGAGCTTATTCTTTATTGCTGTTGTTGTTCTTTCATATTCCTCCTAATAGTGAAGCCATCCTATATTTTTCTCTTGCCTTCTCACTTGTTTCAGGTAGCATCTTAAGTGACATATCACAACATCTACTACCGTGCTTATAATATATAAAGCAAACACTCCTCAACAATTAAGGGCATTTGGGTCTTGCTGAGCCTACTGAGTTGTGTTGTTTTTTCCCCTACAAATGGCACTCATTTGTGTGCTCCATCTTGATATACTGAAAAAGACATTTTAGGAATGTCAAGCAGTTGTTGATTTCTCAGCCTATCAGTGCATTTTCATGAATATGTATTACTTTTTCTTACATCTCATGTTTCACCTTAGGGGGAAAATGCCAGAGAGTTCTGAGGCATTGATTGCTTTCCACTCCAAAACAATATCATCTGCATAACCAAAATCTCACACTAAGTGAAAGATGAAGACTTGCTATTATTTCAGGATTTTCACATTTTTTACTACCTTCATTATCATGTCTTCACAATTTACTATCATCTCTTTATATTTTTTCTGAGATAAGCTTATTTATGTCAATTTATTCATTTTAAGTGCTTAGTATGTGACTGCTACTGTTCTAAGTGCTTCAAAATATTAATTCATTAATTTATAACAAGCTATGAGACAGAAAAAGTTTTTAAACTTATTTTATAGATGAGTAAACTGTGGCACAAAGAATATTAAGTAACTGACATGGCTGGTTAATAGCAGAGCTGAGATTTTTAACCCAAGTGGTCACCCCTAGAATTCCTGCTGTCCATCCCTATGCTAGCCTCTCTTGTAACATTAAATACTAATACCATGTGTCTTCTTATACCACACATGAAAGATGATGTGAGATCTTTGATGTGAGATTTCCATTCCTTACCTCTTGGAGCTAATCAAACAATATGTTAATCCTATGGGATGACAGACAGTTCTGTCTCTTAAATGTATATGTGTGTGTGCTATATGTACACGTGTTGTGTGTGTATGTGTATGTGTTGGAAGGAAAATTATGGAGATGGCAGTAAGAGTTTAAGCAGAGTATGAATAAAATAAAAAAATTATACTTAAGGAATTTATGTTCTTATTTAAGAGGTAATAATCATCTTTCTGCCAGGATTATATCATAGAATATCGTGGAAGTCTAAACTCGAAGTTAGGACTAGACTGGTGGCCTACAATTACTCCTGATGAAAAAAATTTAAGGATGAAATCATAGTGCCATTCCATCCAGACCGTATTAGTCAAGATAGAATATCAAAACAATCTACTTTTGCATTAGAAGTTAACTAAAAACCTTTGGTCAAGAATACATAATCAGGGGCCTCCTTGGTGGCGCAGTGGGTTAAGCAACGCACTATGAGGCAAACTGTAGCCACTGTAGCATGAGTTCAATCCCTGCCCCCGGCCAGGGAGGGGACCCACATGGCATAGCAGACCTCTCCTGCCTCGCCCACTGCTCCCCTCAGCAGTGTGTTTCAGTCAGTCTGCCTGTTCTGCTCCCCGCTCTGTCTCTGGTGAATCCTCTCACCGCCCTCGACTCTGGCCTGTACCCCAGCTCTTGTATGTATAAATAAATTTAAAAAAAGAATACATAATCATTTTTCCGGACCATGGTAAATTTACCATTTTTTTTACTCTGCTCAACTTCTATACAAAATATCTTAGAGTTCTTCCAATTTTACCTTAAATGTCATAGCTATGCACTAGTTGTTGTAACAGATATTGCCAGCTTCCTTTATTTCCTATGAGGAGGAGGAACATCTATTTACCTATCTTTTCACTTTTGTCTTTTGGAAAAGAACATTTCAGAACTACCATCCAGAGCAATGCAGTTTCCTAAGACATGGGCAAAAACCCATTTTTTCTCTGAGCTTTCATTGCTTCATAGGCCCTCTCAACCTTAAGACCCAGCCTTATCATATGACTAATAGGGTGGCATCACAAAATTTGCTTTCAGGCTCTTCATTTTGTCTGAGTTGCAAACATTAGGTAGAATAGAAATGGTTCTGATGCTGCATTGCCTAGACTCTAATCTCTCTCTATTGCAATATTGACAAAGTTTTTTCTTGCCCAGATCTTTGTGGGCAGAGGTTCTGGGTGGTACATAGTCCAAATCACAGTAGCATTTTCACAGATGGGTATGACAACAAATGTATATTGTTTTCAATGCATTTTCTAGCCATGCTCCCAGCAAATGTCCCCGCTGTGTGTTGAATCATTCACCCACATCATAGGGGCTGAAATGGATAAATCTTTCATTTCCACACCAAATGGTATGACATGTAGCCATGAGTCAACCAGTAAGAAGGCTGGCTTCAGAAGACTCTCTCATTGTTTATTAAAGTGGGGTTCCTCAGATCACAGATGGTCCATGGATATAGTGTCAGAAGTTTGTGGATGTTTAATTGTTTAATGGAAATTTACTAATCCAATATTTAAATTGTGATAATAATTAAATATATTAAAGTAAGCATCATCCATATAATCCTATTAACCAGTGAACCCTGAATTTTCTCATTGTATTGCAATGTCTCCATTTGTGATTAGGTTGATTATCACACTGGTATTCCAATAATGTCATTTTACTGTTATTACCTGTTGGGTCAGGGTTTTCCATAGATACAGAACTAGTAAGATATATACACACACACGTATATATATGTATATATGTACACACAAACATACACATAACATGTACATAAATATAATAAGACTATATAGGCGTATGTATAAAAATATATAAATGTATGATAAGAATATATAGGTGTAATAAGAATATATGGGTATAATAAGAAATACACCTATAATATAAATATAAAGATATGTTTTATTTATGGCATACATAATATATAATGAATATATATAACATGAATATATACCATATACATATGGTAGTATATATGCATACACATACATATACATACATACACACACATAAATACAAATAGGCTCATGAAGTCACTGAAATTGAGAAGTCCCACAATCTGCAGTATACAGAGTGGAAAACCAGGAGAGCCAATGTTACAATTCAGTCTGATTCCAGAGGTCTGAGATTCAGGGGGCCAGTGGTGCAAGTCCCTGAGATGATGGCCTGAGGATCAGAAGCTCTGATGTTCAAGGGCAGAAGATCAAAGTTTCAGCTCAAGGAGAAAGAATCTGCCCATCCTTTGCCTTTCCATTCTATTTGGGTCTTCACTGAATTGGATGACACAAGCCCACATTGATGAGGGTGGATCTCTTTAACCTCCTAAACCAAATGCTCACCTCTGGAAACACCCTCACATACACACCCAGAAATAGTGTTTTACTAGCTACTTCGGCATCCTTTAGGACAGCCAAGTTGATGTATAAAATTAACCAACATATTACATCGTTTAAGAAAAAAGTGGATGTACATGTTAGAAGATATATTTAGCTTCCAGTAAAAAACAAATGGCCTAACACTGCAAGCAGTAAGAGCAAAGGGTTCATGGAAGTTTCAAAAAGGAGAAAGTGGTGGGAAAATTTAGCTGTTATATGACACATGGTAGGGAATTTTGTAAAACACCAAAGAACATACTCCATAGTAGAACCACTTAAAAACAGTCTCACTCCTGTCCCAGAGCACCCTCTGTTCCCTCTGTCTGGAACACTCACCATTACCACCACCTGAAATAACACTCAAATACTCTTCAAATTTTTCAAGTCCTCTTCTCTGTGAGGCCTCCCTCCCTCCCTCCCTCCCTCCCTCCCTCCCTCCCTCCCTCCCTCCTTTCCCCTTTCCTTCCCTCCTTCTTCCCTCCCTCTCTCCCTCCCTTCCTTCCTTACATTTATTTATGCATACAAGAGTTGGGGTACAGGCCAGAGTCACAGGAGGTGAGAGGTTTCACCAGAGACAGAGTAGGGAACAGAGCAGGCAGATCGACAGTAATACACTGCTGAGGGGAGCAGCAGGTGAGGCAGGAGAGGTCTGCTGTGCCATGTGGTTCCCCTCCCTGGCAGGGATTGAACTCGCTGTGAGGCCTTTCTTATACTACAAGTGGCAACTCCCTGCCCTCCTAAACCTCTCTTTCTTTCCCTAGATGTTTCTTCCCAGCACTCATTATCAGCTATCATACTCTATATTATACTTATTTGATTTAGTATCTGTCTTATATCACTAGGATGTGAGGCCCATGAAATCAGAGAATTTTGTTTTGTTCACTGATGCATCTGTGGCCCACAGAAGGATTTTGTTGGAAATAGCAGGTGTTCAATTAATGTGTGCTGGATGTATGAACAAATGCATGAATGAATTAATATTTACACAGTGCCATTTGACTGTCACATCACCTTATCATACGAATGTTGTTAATTTGCATTTTGTTGTTTTGCTTT
This sequence comes from Galemys pyrenaicus, assembly GCA_019455555.1. Classification (NCBI taxonomy): domain Eukaryota; kingdom Metazoa; phylum Chordata; class Mammalia; order Eulipotyphla; family Talpidae; genus Galemys; species Galemys pyrenaicus. The sequence continues at coordinate 3,503,208 of JAGFMF010012069.1, read as the reverse complement.
TATTTCATTTGCAAAGCTATTTTTATTTATATTTACACAATTAACAATATCTAAGAGCAGCATATTGTACCTAGCTTCATATTTAGATAATAAAATGAGAAATAGTAAGATAAATCCAAAAAGCCTTTAGTTGTTTTCCCTTGAGAATAACTTTAAGTATTCTTGAAGAACATTTGTACATCATTAAAATTTTTAAAAATGTATTGGTTAGGAAGATTGTTGGCTGGTTAGTGTCAGAAGGCGTCCTGTCGATTGCCGAGTGCTGAGATTTATTCTTTGTGCTTCATCCTTCAAGTTCCCCCTCGCCTCTTGCACTCTGCTTTGGGTAGCAAAAATTGTATGGAACAAGAAATAAGATGCAGGCTGTTCAGTAGCATTTTTACAAAAAAATAAAACACTATTACCGAAGTCAGCTCCGCCTCTGCACATTAGTGTTACTCAAAAATTGCAACAGCTTTAAGAATCCATCTTTTAAATAAGGTCTCATTTCTCTGAAATTGTAGCTATTGTAAAGCACATTCAGAGGTTTATATGGTGGTGTATATTTTCCTCCTTAAGTTGATGGGTGTAACTGTTAGGCTGTTGTTGAATGCACTGAAAAAAAAAAATCAATTGTTCTGGGGATAATTTCCCCACCAATTGTTCTATCCCAAAATGTTCTGATGGTGTTAGCATAGTGCTACAGATGCTTGCTAAGCTCTTTTTTCTTCTTGGACTGCTATTTCTTTAATTATTCTAGAAGGTTCAGGATGTTGCTTTCAAATATAGAAGGAAGTGTGTAATTTTGAATATATTTTATAAGCGGCTTCTTTACTCTCAGTGTTTCCGCTGGTAATAAAACCATGTTCTGGGGTTTAGAACTCTACCCCTCAGCTCATTCCCTAACCCACATCAAGCATGGCAACAATGTATGGTAATCCTTAAATCCTTCATTTAGCAAAGAAACAACAGATATTTTGTAGTTTAAGATTCAGACTGTGTGTTGGAAATCCAACCACCACAAAATAGCAGAGAAAAGAGTATGCTGTGGCCTCTGTATCAGAAGTATTAATTACAGATGGGGAAACTCTTCTTTTTCTCCTTTTCCTTCTGAACAAAGTATAGATGGTCCTCTAGAGTATATTCTCATTGAACATTTTTGTCACTGAGCATTTCCAACTGCAGTCTCCTAGAATACCTTTGTCCTTGGCAACTCCATTTCTGGACACTTCCTGCTGTTCCAAAGGACTATCTTGTCTGCTGCATTCTCCAAATCCTTTTTAATACATACTAACAATCCGAACACTCACTAAAAGCTCTTAATTTAATCATGTATCCTCCTAGGATGCAATGTTAGTTACCTGTTTCTGTAGTTGCTTAAAATAACACACACTAACTTAGTTTCTCAAACTCGGGTCAGGTCTTAGCTGGGTCCTACTCTTCAGCGTCTCTTATAAGGTCTTGGTGTTAGGCAGGGAAGGCCTGTCCGTTGAAACTCAAATGGGGAAGGATCTGTTTTCAAGTGCATGTGATTGTAGCAAAATTCGGTTCCCCAGGGATTGTTGGCCAAAAGCCACCTTCTCTTCTTTGCTGTGTTGACTTCCCTGAATGTGCTTTACAACATGGTGGCTTACTTCATCAAAACCAAAATCTGCTAGGGAGAGAATCTGCTAGGGTGACAGAAGTAAAAATTACATGTGACCTAATCATGGAAGTGACACTCCATTCCATTTTTAGTTGCAAGAAAGCCACAGGTCCCTCCCACATTAGATTGGAAGGAATTACATACAAATGTGAATATCAAGTGGCAGGAAATTCTTGGAGTCATCTTATAATCTGTCCACCACATATGCTCTATAACCAAAAATTATTAAAACTTATTCATAGATATTAAAAAATAGTTCAGTTATCAAAGCAGTATACCTGTAGCAGATACTATTGCTGTCTCCTTCCTGTTCTCCTCCATTCAACCAATTTTAGTGCACCCAAGCTTCATTTCCAACTCTTAGCCTCTGTAGCTCTGTTTGAGAACCTTCTCGTGGTGAAAGTCTGCTCTATTCACGACCTCCATAGGTTGGAAGTAAAATTTAATAAATCCCTCCTGGCAGCAGCCCTCTTCCAAAGACTGAAGAGAATTGGTGGTAAATACACCCAACTTTTTTGCCCCCTGTGGGTGTTAATAACTGAGGGGTATCTTTGCTCCCCCTAAAGGTCTCCAGAGGGATTGTTTGCCATCTGCCCACAGTGGTAAATGGTAATGCTCTTGGATGCCTTCTCAGTCCTATAGCACTTCACCACTCTTCTGCTAGTGTTTCCTGCAGTCGGCTACCAAATAAACTACTCATATTCAGATGCTGGTCTCAGGGTCTGCTTCTGGGTGCATCTGTACTAAGACACCGGTAATTTCTTATAATTTCTTAGAATCCTTGTGCTAGAAAGAGCATACAAGGCAAGGTTTTTCTTTTTTTTTTTTAAAGATTTGTTTATTTATGCATACGAAAACTGGGGTACAGGAGAGGCGTGGGAGGTGAGATGATTCACCAGAGACAGAGCAGAGAATAGAACAGGCGGATCAACTGAAACACACTGCTGAGGGGAGCAGCCAACGAGGCAGGAGAGGTCTGCTGCACCATATAGATCACCCCACTGGTCGGGGGCAGGGATCGAACTCCTGCTGCAGTGGCTGCGGTTTGCTTCCTAGTGAGTTGCTTAACCCACTGCACCACCAGGGGGGCCCAAGGGATCTTTTAGAAATACCTTTTTAGGAACTATATGATTGATTGCCAGGCAGGGGTAGCCCAGTGTTGGTTGTATGCATATCTCCACCCCTTGGCTCACCTTCCAGCCTTGCTTGGTTCTCATCTCCTTTGTTAAGTAGCATTTTGAAGCTACTTTAATTTATAGGGCCACTAGAACTGTTGGTTAATGAAGGAGATTTCCAACTTCTTAAAAAAAAATCTTAAAAAATTCCTCTGCTCAGCTGAAAACACATAATAATGAACAGAATCACCAGCTGCTGTTTGCTTCAACTTCTAGGACGTCTTAGACTCCAATGGGTGCAGCAAGGTTTTTCCTAGTTCTCTGTGCCCAAGGAGGACATAAAAGTTATTGAACAATAATCATATAGTGTAGGGGCTCAGGCTACTTGAGTTCAGCGATCTTGGCTTGATGAGTCTGAGGACCAAACTACCCTTAGTGAGAATTCTTGATACTTGCTGATTTTTCTTGCAAAGTTTGATTTTTTTAGTTGTTAGAAACACACAAAAGCACGTCAGAAATGGTTTAGTGAAGATAAGAAGGGTGTGCTCTGTGATGGAGAACTTGTTGAAGAAATAGCTATGGGAAGCCCTTACTTATTTTTAAAGATTTTATTTATTTATGCATACAACAACTGGGGTACAAGCCAGAAGCATGGGGAGGTAATAGGATCCATCAGAGACAGAGTGGGGAGCAGAACAGGCAGACTGACTGAAACACACTGCTGAAGGGAGCAGCGGGGTGAGGCAGGAGAGGTCTGCTGCGCCATGTGGGTCCTCTCCCTGGCCGGGGGATTGAACTCGCACTGCAGTGGCTGCAGAAGCCCCACAGTGTGGCGCTCAACCCCTTGCACCACCAGGGAGGCCAAGAAGCCCTTTATTTTTAATAGGTTTAAGAGATGCACAGTTGTATACATGATACACCCATATATAGCACTTTGATATGTTCTATCACTTGTAAAATGCTTAGTGAAATGGGCAGGAAAATCAGATATTATTGACTTTGTGTTATACTTACAGGGCAGGAAGAGGGGCACCCTAAAACCCTTAAACCTGCCTGCTTTAAATAGATTCTGCCATCCCTTGCATCAAAACAAAACATACTCTAGTGTGCAAAACCATTAATGGAGAGGAGCTTTAATACAATTAGTGTGCAACAAAGAAAAGGGGAGGAATAAAGTTTCCAAATCAAACACCCAAAGTTACCCATCCCCTCATGGGTAAATGCTCAGCCAAACAGGGTAGGCCCAAAGCAGGGCCACTGAAGCCCGAAAGCCTGCCACAAGTCTAAGGCACCTCCTGGTGGGGACCCATAGGAAAGGGGCACAAAGAGCTCAGTATATTTGGGACAGACAGAGCAAAATCACCCTTTCTTGGATGGGGCAGGAACATGGATCCTCCCCTTATCCTGGGGATCACCCTTTTATATAACTAGAAGCACATCTTTCACTTATCCTTAAAGCTTATATTTAACTTTATTTCCCGCTAAATTGACTCCTTTTGCCCATAGGTTTATTACTACTCAACCATATCACTGCTAAGAGATGAAAGGAAGGGAAGGGAAGGGAAAGTAAGGGACAGGAAAAACTGGAAAGAATTGAGGAACACAGTAGAATAAAATAGAGAGAAAAGACAGTGATGTAGGAAGATGAAGATGTTACAACTTAAATTTTTCCACTTCCTTGAAATTCTCTGGACCAGATTCAACTTACGTAGCACATCTTTGCTTTTTAGAGTGGCCATAATGATGGTTTGCTTTGTCCCTAAAGTCCTGGGGAAAGGTAGGTCACTTTTGTTGCCCTGTCTACAATTAGAGATCAATTAGCAAATAGGAATCACCTCATGTGTGCCTTAAATAGGATGGACCCACAGGGCTCTGGCTTGCCCAGCAGTTAATAAAAGTCAGTCCCATTTGTGCTGTGAGAAATGTCTTCGCTCGGATCCCAGAGTGCAGCAGACCAAGCAGGAGGTTTACAAGCAGGATGTTTACTAGGGCATGCCACCAAAACCACACCTATAGGAGAGCCAGGGAAGCCTAATTAGGCACCGCAAAAAGTTTGAACTTTAACAAAATCACAACAAAGCCCTCAGTCATGGGTAATTTATGATGGAGCTGGGATGGCCCTTCAGAGATGTTTTGAATTAAAGCAACGGGAAGGGCTTTTGTTCAACGTTCCCTCCCCCACCAATCGGCCATTGGACATGGCTACCCCTTAGACGGGGCATGTCCTTGAGCAAAGTAACTTCTTTCAACATCGGATGCACATTGGCAAAGTATGAGCCTGCAGGCCATAGACCATCTGCTGCCTCTTTTTGTAAATGAAGTTTTATTAGAACACAGTCACACTTATTTAATTTCATATTGTCTCTGGCTATATTGTCTCATACAACAACCAAAGGCAGACTCGAGTAGTTGTGACACAGACTGAGTTACCAGCAAAGCACAAAACATTTACTATGTGGTCCTTTGCCAAACAAACCAACATAAAAGATGGCTGACCCCTGGCCTAGGGCAGTTTCCTGAGAAGGAGCAGCAGCCAACAATCCCAGGTGTCAGAAGAAAATTTGCTAAGTCCTGGATACCACAACAAGCGTGATACAACAGGTGTGTGTGTGTGTGTAGGGTATTAATACCCCACAGAGCAAACCTTGACTAATGAAAGAGAGGAGACAGATGGGAGCCGGAGGATAAATTTTTCTTTCTTCCACCATGATGGACTGTTCTGAGACGCAGTAGTTCATGTGGTCTTGCTGAAGAAGCCTCAAAAGATCAAGCAATTGCCTGTTTGTTATAAAGTGGTAGCTAACTGGAAAACGTAGCCTCTCATATTTTTCTTTGGCCTGCCCTACTTCAGTATCCCCTTCCCCTCACTTCTGTTTCCTGAATTTACTCTCTCCAATAAAGTTTAGTATGTTGGCTTTTTGCCTCAAATTCTGTTTCTTAGGTAACCGAAGCTAAGACCTGTAAAATCAAATATTTAGAGTCTGGCCTGGATCTAGCACCAGGGCAGGATGGTGGTGCATTCAGAGAAATAAGGACATATTCTTCCTGACAACTCATTCCCACTCACAGCATTTTTCAAATATACCTCTCTCCTGCCCCAGGTATGTATTTGGCTTAAATTCTGCCCTGAGGTTTCCCTGCAGTATTAATACTTCTGTCCCTCTTGGCCCCATTTTCCCATAACCAAGATAGAGTGTGTGCTCTTCCTGAGGCCCCCATTCTACTCCTGAGGAGCATGTTTATTATATGTGATACTGCTTTTACTTGCCCTCAGGGTATTGCTGTTGCTCTTTCAGGGTCACAGTTCATCTTGTGAATTATAAAACCACCAAGGGAGAAAGAGTAGTTCTAGCCCAGACACAATTTTAAGAAGACACACCAAACAAAATGGAGAAAAGGGGCCCTTAGGCTGCTCTGTGTTTCTAAAGTAAAGCTCAGAAAAGTAAATAAGCAGGCCACACATGAGGAAGCGGGCAAACTTTGTTTTGCTGAGGGGACTCTTTTCCTTGGGTTAATTCCAAGAGGGAACAAACTCAGTCCGAGTGAGTCACAAAGTAGGGCAGGCTTTGCCTTTCAGGGAATGAGATCGTGTGGGTGTTCCTGTGACCCCCTCGAGGGTGCTCAGCTGACAGGACTTCCCAAATCCTGGATTTTGTCAGACAAGTCTTCCATGCAGAACACTCACGTCCATGTGCATTCACGCTGGTTCTATCCCTGCTCCTATCGCAGCCTGAGTTTTCAAAGCCATCCTACTGAAGAGGCTGTGAGGGACCAGGTCGAGTCTGAGCGGATAAGCAATTGTCCCGTCTGGAGCCCTGCCAAAGTGTGGGACCGAGTCGAAATTTGGGTGACGTAGGTTGAGAGTTACTCAAGAGGATGTCATAGGGAGTAGGATAGACCTCAAAGTATTCCTTCATTATTTTTTCTTCACGTTTCTCTTTCTTCTTCCACCTGGGTCCTTTGTGCATTACAATCTTCACAGTGACAAATTCAGTCCTCTGTTCGGTCCACGCTGCATCCATGACTTTCTGAAGAACTTTTCGTTTTATCCAGCGTTTTGCATCCTGCAACTTATCTATTTTCTTGCTTCAATCTTCAATTTCTAAATTCTGTTCATTCATTTTATTTCTCATAACATTCCTTTTTCCTGCATAGTCTTCCATTTCTTTGAGTTTCTTTATCATGGACATTTTGAACTCTGTTTGATAGGAAGATCATACCCTTTCATATCTTTGTGGTTGGATCCCAGGGATTCTTCCCTCCTTGTCATGTCATATTTCCTTGAGGTTTCAAGTTGCCATGCACGGTGTTTTTTTTCTCAGCCCTTAGATGTTCTCCTCCGGCATTCTGCACTATCCAACTGTCACAAGGCTACCACTAAGCTACCAAAGCTACCACAAAGCTACCAAAGCTACCACTGTCACTAGCTACCAGGGTGCCTTTTGTTTGCAGGTTGTTTTCACTGTGTTTACCCTGGCACAGGCCCAGAGGTCATGCAGAGGGGAGGGGCCATGGGCTCCCTGGCTTCCTGAAGTTGTCCAGATTCTCTAGCTTTGGTCCTTCTCAACCTGTGGAATCAGGCTTCTGCAGGCTGATGCGCGAAGGGTAGTGAGAACTGGTGTTGGCAGTGGTCTGGCCCACCTGCAGCCTCCTTGACATCCTCCACCACCTGTCAAGAGTCAAATGTAACCAAGCTCCAGATTTTAAGGAGCTCCTGATGGAAGAGATGTATAAGACATGGAATGGGGAATAAAGCTCAGGCGCTTCCATGCCCTCTCTAGCATCCCGTTCTCCCTCTTTTATGCTAATTTTCATGTAGTCATTCCATCTTTCAAACTCTGTCCCCAAAAGTTCCCTTGGCATTCTAAATATTAAAATGCTGGTTGGCATATTCTGTTGCTAAATTATACATGATGCAAATTTTAAAATTGCATGCAAATGCTAATTGTTGTTAAACTACCCATACTGCACAATTAAAATCTGTATGCACATGTTTACAAAGTTTAGAGTTCACAAAGTATATATATTGCAGTTGAGCCTCATTATATGCCTTTAAGGCAGTATATCAGGTTCTGTTAGCTGTAGCACAATGGGGAAGACAGACTACTCTATTTCCAGTCTTGTAGTTGTCCTTTAACTTATTGAAAACTATCTTAATCTATAAACTACTTAACTTTACTTATATCCAATTTTCTCATTTGTAAGCATTAATTAATCATGGTAACACCCTCAAAAGGTTGTGACCAAAAATCATAGTATCTTATAATAAATATTAGAATAAGACCTGGCACATAGATGCTCAAGAAATATTATCTATTATTTATTATTATTATTGCCATTTTCTTAATCTTTTTCTCTTCTTTCCTTTGATAGATTACAAAACTACATGGCATCAGTGAAGTCACTATTAGACTCAGTTAATAAAAAACAGATATTGGATATAAATTTATGCATTCTGACTACAAATTGAAGTTATTTACAATACACCATATTGTTTCTGTAAGTAAAAAAGATTAAAGTTGGGAATCATAACATTTTTTCTTCACTCCTTAACCAATAACCAAAGATGTAGTGCTTTGAAAAGTCTATGAATAGAAGTTGCTGGGAGGGCATTATCTATTTAAAATGGACATTCAATATCCCTTCTGTTCTTCCTCAACTCTAGCCTATGAACTGTTTGCCACAGTATATATTGCAGATATCAAGCAAGCATTTGTCCCAGTTAAAGGAATCCCTGAGAATATGGATCAGATCACTCACTTTTGGCATTCCCACTGTCATATAAACACAATTTATGTGAAATTTTCAAGCCGAAGGATATTTTATTCAAGTTACTTCAATAAAGGGGCATTAGTGACAATGCCAAATCAATGAATTGACTTTTGTATTCTTGGGCCCTCAAGAGACAATGGACTTAAAAAGGCGAGGCTTTATGGACTTTTTAGGACATCTTATACCACTGCTGTTCTGTAAATTTCATATGCGCTGACCTATCAGTGTATCTATGTTATTGATAGAGGGGAAAAGTGAAAACAACGAAATGACTGCAGGCTGGAATTATAAAGAACCTGCCAATATACACACGTATTCCACTAGTAGTTATGTTTGTTTCTGATGTTGAGGTGTGATCTGAAGGTATGAATTCTAACATTCCTTTGCTTTTCAGTCTTTTTTTTCTGCTTTAGGATGATTAAAGACTACAGAGTACTTGCACATAATCTTTTCAGAGCATTGGAATGAAAGCCTTTCAAGTCATGGAAGTTCTGTTTGTGACAGGAAAAAACAACAACAACAGATGAAATGTAAGCATTTTGGATATGCTAGGGAATATTAATGGTATTGCATGAAGATAAATATATAATGCCAGGTAGCATAGGTGTTATTTATATTCTTCTCCATCATATTTCCCCCAAATCCAGTGTAATAGATAATTTTCAGCAATAAAAATGGTACTAAGTAAATTAGAATATAATTTTTCCTTCATTATCACAAGGTACCAGAAGGGCACAGACTAAAGTCTTGGAATTGATATGCTAAAACTGTATATACATTCCAACCATGATATACCTTCAGCAAATTTTAGTTAACATGGAAAAGTTTCTATCTCATGATAATAACATGCTTGTGATTTCTTAACAAATGGTATCATCATCCACGATTTTAGGTACATCTCATGGATTTTTAAGAATGTATCTGGTATCTCTTTGTTGTTAGTTGGACTTGAAATTGTCATCAACGCGTGTCCACACCTGAGAATGGCTGCTGATCTGACAATGATGAACCAAGTCAGAAATCCCTAATACATGCTGGATTAAAAAAGATATGGGGGAGGGGCCTCCCTGGTGGTGCAGTGGGTTAAGCAACGCACTATGAAGCAAACCGCAGCCACTGCAACACGAGTTCGATCCCTGCTGCTGGCCAGGGAGGGGACCCACTTGGTGCGGCAGACCTGCTCCCCTCAGCAGTGTACTTCCATTGATATGCCTGTTCTGCTCCCCGTTCTCTGTGGTGAATCCTCTCACCCCCCCACACACACCTCTGGCCTGTACCCCAGTGCTTGTGTGCATAAATAAATAAATCTTAAAAAAAATATGGGGGAGGGGTCCTGTGGAAACTTATCAGAAAGCTGATTAAAGCTCTAACAGA
>JAGFMF010012069.1:3482556-3493118 GCA_019455555.1 Galemys pyrenaicus | reverse complement strand
TCCTCTCACCGCCCCCACACCTCTGGCCTGTACCCCAGTGCTTGTATGCATAAATAAATAAATCTTTAAAAAAAAAAAAAGACTAACCTTGGTTTTTCCCAGGTTCCATGTCAAGAGCTGGTGGTAGAAGGATCCTGTAAGAACCATAGTTAGGTGTGGCAGGCACTGGTCTCTGTGTGCCTAAAAAACAAAAATCAATCACCAGACATATCTCTGAAACTTCAGCAGCTACAGTGGACTTGAGTTGTTTTGTTTTGGAGTACTGTGCAAATACAATTTCAAATGGTTTCCACAAGTTTCTATTTGTCTAGCTCACACAACAAATCCCAGACTTGACGCTTCACTGTGGAAGGGCTCCATTCACTTGGCCAGACGCTGCCTCCTCTCACCCACTCACCTGTCAGTCCAGGAATTAATAAAGCAAAAATGCCAGAGAAAAAGGTGAGTCTCATCATCATCCACAGCAGAGATGCAAAGACAGAAGTTGTTTCTGGCGCTGCTTTCAAGGAAAGACAAAAACGAGGTAACATACTAACTCTAAATGCCATTTTTCTTCTCTCCGAAGGCACGTTGGGTCCCAGAACCAGTAGTGACATGGGGTGCACTCTGGAGACCAAGTATCCACTGGGAATCAGAAATATGCTCACGCCAAGGAGGCCTGCCGCTCACAGCACAGCCCGCTTTCTTAGTGGCTTCTTCAAATTCCTTCTGCTTACTGTTGCTTTCCTGTGTAGTTTTGTCCTTGGGTCTTCTTTGTCCAGTTTCAAAAATTCACTGAAGGTTAATTCTTCAAACTGCTTCCTGACAGAAAGGAACGCACACCCAGATGAATACTTTCCATGTTCTTCTACAGGGTCATCATGTGCCTCCCAGCCTTCCAGCTCCTTGAAGCCGAACAAACACTGGGCCAAATCGGGTTCGTTCTTGGTGGGCTAGTGGATGTAGCCGGCCTCGGCCATCCACTCCACAGTGTAGACAAATGGTGATTCTCGAGGTAAAGCTGTCAGGCTGAGGGCAAAGTGGGGGCTGCCACCCCACCATCGCCTGGTGCTTCCACAGGTCAAAATTTCCATGGACTTTGGATGGCTCATTTCTGAGGGTGGGGCAGAAAAATTTGGATTTGAAACTAGATCATAACTAGCACTGAATCTTTGATACTAGAGATCTATCACAGTTTGCTTTTCTTGGCAAGAACAACCAGAGTTGAAGATTTGTTCACGGAAAGTTAGTGGAGGGGCCCTTGCAGCAACCGTGGTAGGGAGAGGAAGGAAAGGGGACTGGGTGGTGAGAGAGGTTCTGATGTAATGAAATCTTGCTGATTTACCTCACATAGGGGGCTCTGAAGCTAGAATTAGGCCCAACAGGCCAGAGCCTTGAGACCCCTACATTGTCAGTTCCTGGGGTGGGGCCACCCCAGGAAAGGGTGTGATCTCAATCCAGATGTTTCTCTTCAGCTGAAGTCTTCCTAGGAGAAGAAAGATAACAGCTGAGAGCTATCTGCTGAGGTCATTCCCAGTGGCTATAAATCCTAATGGGTGTTGGGGTGAGGAATGTGGGTGGGGAATCAGAGGGTTCACCACAAGGGCTACTTCAGTACAAATAAGTCTCAGCTCAAGTACCAAGCTCAGTCTGTGATTTGAAGAGCAGACAGGACCCTGTGAAGCATCCTGCACATCTGTGGATAGCAGCACTTGCGCTCTTCAGTGCCAGGTCTAAAGGCCAGGCCCCAGCTGCCTGCGACTGAGCCTAGAGGCCCACAGAGAACCCCAAGACAGTGTTAACAGTAACAAGCAGAATATTAAATGTAGCCAACAATGCCTGGCTCTATTCCTAGCCCTTTCCATGTGTTATTTCATGAAATACAAAAACCCCATGCCATGGGCAGTGTTGCCTCTCACAAGTGAAGAAGTTGAGGGGCCAGAGGCGATGAGGAGACCACGGCCGCTTCTCTGTCACTCAGAGCACATGAGGAATTCAGGGGCAGTGGCTGTCCCTGGTGCACCATTGATCTCGCTTCTTGTCCTGCATTGTCATTATGGTCAGAGGCTCCTGAAAGAGCAAGTTGCTTCCCCACGCCCCCTCCCCTGCAGCTAGAAAAGTGTCAGCCAGAGGGGCATGAGCTGCTGGTTTCTGGTCGCTCTTTTTAAGAAAGTACAGGTTCTCCTGAAGGCTTTTCTGAGCAATAAATACAAGAGCTGTCCCAGATCAGTTTGAAAATGGACTTCAGTCTGTCTTCAATTTACGTTCCCCATTTAAACAGGAAAGAACGTATCTCGTCGTCACTTGCTCTTGCTTTCCTAAACCCTGTGTCTCTGCTGTTTGTGAGACAGAGACCCTTACCCCTAAGGTGAGGCAGCTGGACTGAGGGGTCTTTAAGTTTCCTTCTAGGACTAAAAGTTGTGTATTGTTATCGGGTTGATAGTAATTCATACAAGGAATTCAGAAGAAAAAACAATTAGAAACATTCTGAGACTATAATGTGTCATGTGTTACTATAAATAAGGTTACGAATGTAGTTCTTACCTGTGGTTTGGATTCATGAGACAGAATTAATGCCTTTATTTAATAAACCCGGCTACGTCCTAGACATTTCAATGCATTTTAAAATTAAAATGTAGACTGGCTTTACATCTAAATCCTGCTTTCTGTCCTCCCATTTCATCTACTTTGCAAACTTAGTGGTGATGAAAACACCAAGGACATGCTCAGAGAGAAGGTTACTTGAAGCAGCTGCCACTCAGGCCCGGCCTTTTGGGATTGTCACATTTTCACTTTGTCTTCACCTGTGCCGCAAGCCACTCATGGTGCCAAAGCATGAGAAGCCTCAGGGAACAAGCTGTATTTGAGTAGGCGAATCATAGGTGAATTATAGAACCCAATTCAACAGGAGGAAGACATGTTCAAGTAACTTCTCAGCATTTTAACAGATGGAGAAAAATGTATGTGGATGAGAAAAATAATAATAGGTATCATTATGGAATCCTTATTAGAGACTGCACATTTTACTAATAGCTTTTCATTTAAGTATGACAACAACCATAAATGGAAGGAATCGTTATTGTTAGCCTCCTTTAACTGTGAGAAAACTTGCTCAAAGAGGTGATGGACTTTGGGACAGTGACTCAGCTAACATATGTTAGATCTTGGATTCAATTCTAGATCATTAACTGTCAATTAGTATACATTTTAGCCTCTGCCAAGGTGGGCATCCACTCTTCTCACTTGAGAGTTAGAGTTATTATTTGCACTGAGAGTGAAAAGCTAAGTAAAGCATGAAATAAAAACAGGAAGATGCATTTCCAGGACAAAAGAAATAGCCCATGAGATGTAAAGCCCTTGGACCCTGTGGGTGGGGGAGGGGAAGTACAATGTACAGGAAGGTGAGAAGAGGGAGTAGACAAAAAGTTGTATGGGGGTGGAAACAGATTGACTATAGTTCTAGACTGAATCAGGCAATAAAACTGTAGAAGTGGGGCCTCCCTGGTGGTACAGGAGTTAAAAGTCTCAGCACTAGCAAGCTATTGGCAGCTACTGCAGCTATCTTCAACCACTGCAGGTAGTTAGGCTGTGGCCAGGGAGCTAACCCACCTGGCACAGCAGACCTCTCCTGTCTAGCTGCTCCCCTCAGCAGTGTGTTTCAGTAGATCTGCCTGTTCTGCAGGTAGAACTGTCTGTCTCTGGTGAATCCTCTCACCTACCACCCCCTCACTACACCTCTGGTCTACACCCCAGTTCTTGTATGCATGAAAAATAAACTTTAAAAAACTGTAAAGTGACATTCAATGTGATGTTTTTGCAAAATTGCATGTGCATTACACACACACACACACACACATTCACTGTTGCAGTGAGGTCTGTCCCATATAGAGTTGAGCTCAGCTAATTAAAAGCTGTATTGTAGAGCAAGGCTTCTCAAACTGAAAGTTCATAAGAATCCCCTGGGAAGTTGGTTAAAGCACTAACTGCGGGACACCACTCCCAGAAATTGCATTTGATCGAGTCCAGGGTAATCACTTCTCAACCTTTTGGCCAGGATCAAGTGATTAAGCCCAGGGTAGTACCTACAAAATGGACATTTCTAACCATTTCTAACCGGGTGAGGCTGCTGTGGCTGCTCTGAGGAGCATGCTTGGCAGATCACTGGGGTAGAGCAGAGTGGGGATTTGCTGTGTCTGCAAGGGGAGAGGTTCAGCATTTGAAGATGCCCTCCCCATCCCATACTATGCTAGGCCTTAGCCTGCAGCCATACGGTTTTTCATAAACAGACGTCTTATTGGGTCACTTTCCTGCTTGAAAATGTTGGTGGTTCCTTAGCCTTTGTATGCTATGTGAATCCCTCCAGAGCCCTTCTTACCTCTTTAATCCCTCATGTTCTTCTGCCTGGTATACCTTCAAGTCCCCCCACCGCCCCACAAAAAAAACCCAAATTTCCTCTTACCTACATCTGGAATGCAATCTCCCAAGACCTGACCGTTTCTATTTGGTTAAATTCCATTTCTCCTCCAAGTGCTAACCCCGCAGTCAACTCTGCGGGAAGGTCTTAACCAATATTCCCCCTTCCCCCCCACACATAGCCCAAAGGAACTCTGTAAAGCCCTCTTGTACATTATAGAAATGGCCTAGTGAAAAGATCAAATTCTTCTGTCATCTGGGAACTCTGAAGGTAGCCTTGAGTCTTGGCACTTAGTGCATGAATAAAAAGGTATTAAATTAAAATTGAGCTAATGTTATTCCAGAATTGGCAAGAAATAGCGATTTCATCTGTTCTTCCTGGGGCAAAAGATTACGTGCTATCTTATAGGCGGGGCTACCATGGGAAAAACTCACTGACAAATAGCATAAGGAAATGACAATATGCCATTAATAACCCAGAAGAAGCTGTATCTGTTTTAGGATTTTTCCATCTGTGTATTACAAACCACAAAAACAACTGTTTTGTCTCCACGAAGAACATATTTTTTTAACAACATACTTTCCAAATGGACACTGCTTGTTTTGCATTTTGATCCTGATTTAATTTAAAGTTTATAGATGGGGTCTGACCTTATCTATCAGTGACTGAGCTGTTGTCTCATGGAAATGCAGTCTGAAACTCATTAATAGACTAGCCTGTATATTATAACTTAGATGCTCTGGGTTATCACGGATGCTTGCAATTGCTATGGAAACCGGGTTCATATGCACCTTCAAAGAATCTGTTTTAAAACATGGAAAGAGAAGAGGAAAAAGAAAGCTACTTGAAAGAACAAGATATTAGTATCCAACATGCATAGGCAAGTTCAATGAAGCAAAAATGCTCTGCCTACACAATGATAAAAACAATTCTTTAGGATCCAATAATGTATAATGTATATAATAATGTATAACCTTTGTACTAGAGAACTGTATTTATACTAGTGAGGAAGAATACCTGAGGGAGCTCCCACCCCCATGAGCACATACACGCACATGTGCAAGCATACACACATATACACACACGCCCGTGAAAAATTTCAGTTTCCCCCTCACTTTTGGCTGGCTGCATCCTTAAATCCTCCAAAAACTCCTTTATATGCAGCTTCAGTTACTAAAGTCCCAGTTACTAAAGTCCAGCCACTAGTGGAAAACTCAATCTCTTTCCCATCCTCCACCCCAAATATATGTAAATGTATTTTGCATTTTATAGACTAAATTTTCCAATTTTAAATTAGCAGCTAAATTGGTCAAGGTTCCTACCAAAAAATTTCAGTTGCATTCCTCCCTAAACTGGGATTTTGGAGTCTCCCCCTCTTATCTCCTTGTTCATATTCTTCCTCAATAATCCCAATAGTCCAATAATCCCAATAATTCAAGTGTGGTTTTGTACTGGGTAAAGTCTAAGGGAGCATCATCATATGACATCATCTCACTTTCCTCTCTCTCCCTAATTCTGTCTTTCCCAACCATTTCATTTTGTCTGCATTTGCTCTTTTCCACTCCTCATTTCTGCCTCTGTTTTGCAAGTCTCTAGTTATGGAGCCTTCCCAAAGAAATAATTTGTGACCAGGTTAACACGGGAGGGGCAGGATTCACAAGCCATTTATAAAACAGACAGGAACTGGCTGAATAGCTCAAGGAAAGGACTTAAGTTTTAACACATTCATTTCTTTCCCAGTATTTCCCTATATAATTTGAGTCTTCTATCTCCTTTTCCCTTTCCTTTTCTTTTCATGCTCCAGCCATCTTCACGTTTCTTCCTGTCACTCACCCTGGTCTTCCTCCACACTTCCTCCTTACCCCAATAATTTGTATGTGGAGAATTGAAGGTACAGAGATGTGCACCTCTCTCAACCTCATAAACCAGAAACTTCCCTGAAGCAGGGTTTCAACAATGGGTCTCATGTTCCAGATGAGGACGTTAAAGCTACATCAGCATGATCCAGTAAAAGGAAGCATGGTTTACAGTTCATATTTTACATAACCATTTTGCTTATCATGTAATATTTCTATGATTGTTCACCTCATCTCATCTCATTTGGGCATCTTTTGTGGAAAAGGATTCTTCTAGTTGACATGCTACTGTTGTTACAGGGCAACCCTAATATAAAATGGATTTTTTACACTGGGTTCTCTACCCGCGTGCTTAGAAGACTTAAAAATCCCAACTCCAGGTACACGTGGCAAAAGTTATTAGCACGTTTTATTTTATGAAAGAAAGGGGAATAAAATAGTAATAACACCAAAGGAAAAAGAAAAGGATACAAATTTACAAATACTCTACCAGATTTAAGCAATGGCGCGTTGAGTGCTAGCTCCGAGTTGAATGAATGGCTCCGAAGGAAGGGGGTCTGGCTCCTCCGTAAGAGAGAGAGTGTTCAAGGCTCACCTCGGTTTTATAGCCAGCCTGGCTGCTTAACTCCACCCTCAGGTTCCAGTAATTTACTCTTCGATAATTATTTTATTGGATTTGTGGTTCTGGAACACTGATGGTCTGGAGTGGGGGTTGGAGTCCACACACCCATAATCCATTTAGGACCACCTTTCCCCCTAGCACTCCCACCCAAAGCTGAACCATCTTTTTACTACCACCAATATCCTCATCTTTCTGTTTACCTCCCTGCTTGTGTACCCTCCTATGTTTCTCCCCCTAAGTGCTTCTCCCTGTGCTCATCCCCTCACGTAAGACAAGTGTCAGTGTGCCTATGTTTTTCCAAAACCAGACCAGGTCCTGGAGACTGGGCTCCCACTGTCCTCGCCTTCAGACAGAAGGGAGTCAGTCCATCTGAAGGCTGACACTGGCTCCCAGGCATCTGGAAACCACTTCTTTGCTTTCAAGAAGTTATGTGACCTAAACAAGAACTCCTGTCCTTTTTTTTAAATAAAGGTATCTTCTCCAGAAAGCTTCGTAAATGATCAGTTCAGAACTGTACACATTTCCTCCACTAGACTCAGATCTCCTTGGGCTCAGAGGCTGTGTTCCATTCATTTCCCCTCTCTGCCAGACACATGACCATGTCTATGTCTGATAAATGTTTGTTCACTTGTTGGAAGTGCAATTGACAAATATGCTGCTATCATCCACTGGCATCTTTGTATGGGTGAATGTCTCAAAACAGAGGGTGGGAAGGGGTAGAATGAGGACATGTTGCTCAGAGGACTGTGTTGGGGGGGTGGAAGCACCTCCTAGGTTGGACAACATTCTCATTAGACAATTCACCTTCACAACTATAGAAAAGCAGCCTTTGCTGCACTGTCAGGGTAGCTATGAGTGATTAGAGTGGGAGAAGGCCTCCAGTCCCCATCAAGAACCTGAATAGAACTAGTGTCACGTAGTGGAGGAAAATTATGCCTAACCCTGACAGACCTGCATTTGAATCTTTATTCCATCACCTAGCAGTTAGTTATAGAGAGTTTATGGAGTTATGCCAGTTATAGAGCTATGTCATTTCCTGATCTCTAAAATGAGAGAAACATTTCCTAGTATTATGACATAATTGAGTATAAAAATGCTTTTGTTTAAAGCCCTAGTCGTGTTTTGATGTGTGGCATATACTCAATAAATGGCAATTATTATTAGTAGCAGTAGTGGTAGTAATATTGCTGTAATTATTTGGTTGGGTGGAAAAGAGAACCATCCTTTTCCTCATTATTTCTTCACTAAGATGTTGTCCTTTTTTATGACAGTTCAGAGTTAGTGACTCATTGAGTGATAGCCATAACTTTTAATGCTACTGAACTTAATCACTTTTTCTCATTTTTGCTCCCCTCCACTCCCAGCTCTCTCATCTTTAATTTTTATAATGCACCCATCCCCATACCTGGCCTACTCTCTTCACAACCAACACTGCATACCATGTTCTTAATTTACTCTAAAGTGTCAGTGACTGATAAGCACTCACAGTGCTACTCTAAGTGATTGTTGAACATGAAAATTAATTTTTTTCACTAAAACTTTTAAGGCCCCTTGAGTTCAATCTGTAAAAATTGCAGGTTGCAATTTAAAAGAACTAATTTGGTGGTTCTTGACAATCATTCTTTTCATATTATTGTTTTATTTCACATATTTAGTACACTGGTGTAGAGAACAAATATGAATATTTTCAAAGTCTAGTAGAAGAACACATTTAATCTTCAAGTGGAAGTTACTCCTACTAACAATCCATTTAAACTGTTATGTACTCTTGGTTTTAAAATAGCCAGCCTTGCTGAATTTCAAAATGAAAAATGAGTGAACAATGATGTCAAAAGAGTTAAGCAGAGGAGGTGACATTGATAGAGTTGAAACTGGAACTGAATAGTCTCAGATTCCTTCCTCCAAGGGAAAAATGTAATTCAATAAACAACTTTTTTCTATAAAATTCAGTAGTATGTCACTAAATTGGGAAATCATAGTTTGGAAAAATTAGCTTTCTGGATTATAATTTACTGAAATACCAAAAACTTCATGTGTAAGAAAAAAAAACCTGATAAATTGAATCACATCAAATTTAAGAACTTTTACTCTGCCAGAGTAAAAGATTTACAAATTAAAGAACTCTTAAAACTCAACTATGAAAATAGTCAAACTAGAAAATGGGCAAAAGACAGCCACAGGAGCAGATATGTAGATTCCAGATCAACACGTGAAAAGATGTTTGACATCATCGGTCATTAGCAAAGTGCATGTTGACATCAGCATATCTGTAAAAATGACTAAAGTAAAAAAGTGACAATATCAAATGTTGGCGGAGAAACTGGAATGCTTATACTTTTGTAGTGGGAATGTAAAATGGTATGGCCACTCTGGTTAACAGTTTGGTAATTTCTTAAGAAAATGCAAGTACCATATGGGTCAGCAATTGCACTGGGCATTCATCTCAGAAAAGTGAAAATTTATGCTCATACAAAAACTTGAATATAAGTGTTCCTAGCAGATTTGTGATGCCAAAACCTAGAAGCAGTCCAGATGTCCTTTAATAGCTGGATAGCTAACCAAAATGAGGTCTATCCCAAAAAGGTTACATACTGTTTTTAGTTTGTTTGTATAAAATCCTTGAAAGGACAAAATTATAGAAATGGAAAACAGATGTGGCTATAAAAGACAACATCAGGAATCCTATTGGTGACGGAATGTTCTGATCCTAAAAGCCAATACCCCAGGGGCCTCCCCGATGGTGCAAGGGGTTAAGGCATAGCACTATGAAGCAATCTGCAGCCACTGCAGCACAAGTTCGATCCCCAGTCAGAGAAGTAACCCACACGGTGCAGCAGACCTCTTCTGTCTTGCTTGATGCTTCCCTCAGCAGTGTACTTCAGTAGATCCACCTGTTCTGCCGACTCTGTCTCTGGTGACTCCTCTTACGTGCCCGACCTCCACCCTATACCCCAGTTCTTATAGGCATAAATAAATAATCTTTGACAAAATAAATAAGTGCCAATACACTGATTGTGACATTGTGACATTGTACTGTAGTTTTGCAATATGTTATACCATTGAAGGGAACTGGGTAAAGAGTATATAGGATCTCTATGTATTACTTTCCAAAAGTGCATGTGAGTCTATAATTATCTCAGTGAAATTTTTAATTAAATAGTTAAACAAGAAACCCTGGGTTTACTCCTGATTGTTTATATTCACAAACTATTGTCTCTTGTTAGACAAGATTTTGTCATTAAAGAAAACTTTTGTTTTCTTTTTAAAAATATATCTAAAAAATATTATTGACTGTGTTAGTGTTTGCAAGTATAGGATTCTTCACCTCTCCTTAAATGTGTCACCATTGCACTACCACCACCAAAATAACCATTGTGCTCCACCACAGGGCAGTGTCCACCTTCCAACCCCTCCCCTTCCCTCCCCTCTTCCTCCCCCACCCCTGCTGTTTACCCTTCCCTACTCCTCTCCTTCCCTCTCTCCTCCAGTCTACTCCTCCCTCTCTTCCCCCTCTCCTTCCCTTTCCTTCTCTCTCCACTCCTTTCCTCTCTCCTCCTTCCCTCCCCCTCCCTTGTCCCTTCCCCTCCCTCACCTGCCCCCTCCCTTGCCACTGTCCCTCTCCCTCACCTGCCCCTCCCCCTCCCATGTTCCTGCCCTCCCCTCACCTGCCCCTCCCCCTCACCACTCCTTC
>JAGFMF010012069.1:3416840-3482408 GCA_019455555.1 Galemys pyrenaicus | reverse complement strand
CACCTCCCCCTCCCTCTCCCCTTCCCTCTCCTCTCCCCTTTCCCCCCAGTTGTTTTCTAAAAGCTAATTGGGTTAAACAATAAACTAACAGCAAGATATTAAGTAAGCTATAAACAAATATACTGCAAAAATGTAGCACTTCACACATTAGATGACTAAAGAGGTCATGCTGGTTAAAACAGAAATGACACTGTCACCAAATTGGAGAGTATTTGAAAGAAGAATCCCTAATATCTTGATACCTATGCTGATAGTGTGTATGCACCCTGAGGACTGAGGAAACAAAGGGTAGAGTGAAGGCCTGTATGAAGCAGGACTACTGATATCAAGTTTGACTTTTTAAAATATTGATATCAAAACTGCCTCCTAGTGTACAAGGAGGAGCCAGAACAGACATTAGTGCAATTTTACCTGATAATTCGTCAAAATGACTATTTTTGAAGAGAAAATGGTAAACACAGAGAAAAGGGAAAACTTAAAAATAGTAGGCTTAGGAAAGCAATGATATTCTTAGAGTCCCTCCCAATTAAACAGTAATCACCCTAAACATAAGTGTTTTTCAATCTGAATATTTAGCAATGTGTCTAACCTACTAATTACCTTCTTATTTTGTAACAAAAACTTTTCTATAAAAGCTAGTACATCTAAGAAGTAAATTAGTCTCCTTTTAAGCCTGTAACATATCAAAAGCTATATATACTATATATATTACCTAATAGTTTTTTAAAAGTAAAGTAGTTTTGGAGTGATGCTACGATCTATATACGGTGAATTAATGGGCACAAGAATAGTAATTATGCAGTTTTCAATTCATCTATTCGCTAAGTTTACCAATCAACCCCGAAGCACAATTTAACTGCTAAGTGTGAGGTATCATTCTACCTCACGTGCATGCATGCAGCACCCACTTAGAACAACAGGGTTTGTATCTGACAAATAACGAGGACTGCAGACAAACGGTTTCTGTGCAATCTATGATTGAATTTTGCAGTTGGTTACTTGTAGGATGAGTCTGATTCCTCAGTGGTATCTTCAGACTCGATGTGCAGATTGTCTTCGTTCTCATCCTTTTCCTCTTCATTTTGAAAATCCGTCGAAATTAGTTGTCTTGCTAGTTTGATGTTCAATCCTTCGTTGTAGTGAAGTTTCCTCTTCATTTCGAACTCCCGCTGCTTTTCTTGTCTTAAGATGGCTTGACTGGTGGTATGTGCCGCACGATGTTCAAGCCCCTTCGTCTGATAGGCAGGCTCCGAAGTGTCAGTGGCAGCCAGTTTCTTCGCAGAGATGTCTCGGTTCATGACTTCTTTAGTTTCTAAGTCACTCACTCCATCTTCACTATCATCTTGCATACCTGGGTAGGGCAGGCTGGGCTCGCTGATCTTCATTAAATCGTGGTCTCCGTATGCTGGACGGTAAGTGGCGAGGATGCTCGATTCATCCCACTTTTGGGACTTTTTTCGTTGCCTCTCTGGGATCGCTCCGCTGGTCTGCTGGGCAGGACCCGCGACAGAAGAAGCCACAGAGCCACCTTTGTTCTTAAGGATCCCCTTGATGGGCAGGTGTGAAGTGGAGGAGGTTGCCATGGTGGGAGAACTTGGTATCTCAACTTGGGGCAGCCGCCCGCGGCGCTCCAGGGTGAAGCTGTAGGCTGGTAATGTTGGGCAAGGTTTCCACAGCCCAGGTAACCTCAGTAGGACCCTGCGTCACAAAGGACGTCAGTCACAGACGCCACAGAGGTTGTCGCTGACGTCACGCTGTCTGGTTGCTCACCGCAACGGCTTAGCGCTTTTTTTTTTTAACCAAGATAGGAAATATCCATGAATTGCAGACTGCTTTGTGTGCAATTTCTATACACTCTGTCACATAGGGAGAGGCATGTAAAATGTATGTCCAAATGGGGGTGACTGTCACAAATTTGAAAGCCAGTATTTTGGTTGGAAAGAAGGTGCATTGCTTCTGTCTCCTGTACACACACACACACACACACACACACACACACACACACACTCACACAGCCTCCTCCTCCTCTCCTGCTCCCTATCTTGGCAATGATCTCATTTCCCAGTCACTTACAAGCCAGCTGGGTATCTGGCATCATCCCCCATGCCTGTATTCATATTGTTCACTCTCCAGTCCAGCCCTTGCCACTGGTCTAAATATTTCAAGAAACTATCCAGAGATATCTCCACTGCCACCACTTTGTTTACCGCCATCTCTTGACAAGACTACAACCGCAGCCTTAGGACTGGCCCTGTCATATGCTCCCTGCTGCCAGCCTCGCCTTTTAAAAACATTTCCATAAGATCCTTCAAACTCTTCAATGACTGCCTATTTTCTTTAACATAGAGACCACAGTCCAAAAGAGGCCAGAAAGCAGCTCAGACATACATCCGTAGCCTCTTTGCCTCAAATTCTCCTCGCCCTACTTCTAGCTTTCTAGTCTGGTCTTTTAGTTACAGCCCAGAGCTGTTTTCTAAGTTTGTTCTACAGGGCACAGTGAAGGGTACCTCAGGACCCTCAAATCTGCCTGTTCTAAATGGTTTCTTCCATCTGCCACTTCAACATGAAACATACTCTAGTGTGTAAGGCCTTTAATGGAAATGCACTTTAATAAATTAGTGTGCAATAAAGAGAAGAGAAGGGAAAGGACAGATAACATAGATTCCACACGAAGCACCCAAAATTACCCGTCCCTTCATGGGTAAATGCCCAGCCAAACAGGGTTGTTCGAAAGCAAGACCACTGAGGCCTGAAACTTGCCACAAGCCTAAGGCAACTTCTGGTGGGGAAACACAGTAAAAGGGCAGAAAGGGCAAGACAACTGTAAAAGGAAAAGAACAAAATTAAATCCAGATAGAGTCTGCCATTGTCAGCCTTACTACAGGTCCCTCACCCACAGTTGTTTCACGTGTCTCCTCCTATGTCTTCCAAGTCCCTGGTACAAGTCCAAAATCAAGAAGCAAGTACAGCTTCTTCATATATCTCTCTACACTATGTGCCTCCTCCAGTTCTCCTTGTCTCCTTCCCTTTTCCAAGTGTTTCTCACCAGCTTCTCCTTCCTGCTCAACTCCACCCTTCCTTGGGTGGGGCAGGGAAACTTGAAACCCCCTTTCCTTGGGGACCACCCTAATACAGTTTCTTCCCACAGACTGGAATAAGCCTTCAGATTTCAACTCAGTTATTGCTCTCACAGGGGCCTGTTTCCTGACCCCTAACATAAATGGACTTTCCATATTAACATGGCCTCTCTTATTTGCCTTGCTAGTACTTGGAGCTGTTGTGATTGTATTATCTGTGTACCTTAGACTATAATAGATAAAAGAAGATATCTCTTTTCTTCACTATTACCTCCATCTTTGTAGCTTCACAACATTACCTTGTTCCTGGCATATGGTAGGTATCACAGAAATATTTATTTACTGAATGATAAATGATTGGTGATAAGGAATTGGAAGAATGACATGTGTGCGTGGAGAAAAGAAGAGCTCCAGGACTTTTGCAGTGAGTTATAATTTGTCCAATCAGTCATGTGGGAAAACACCCCATATGTAGAATTTGGGGACTGTTACAGGAATAAATTTGGAACATTTTTGTCCTTCACAGCCCTCATATTTCATAGCCAGTGACATTCTTATAACAAACAAAAAGGAAATTAAGATCCAGTTTCACATTTTCCCCTCCAGGTAGCATTCATAAGGTTTTTTTTCCTTCTGATAACATTTTGCTTCCTCTCCTCTCCCTCAAGGTCTTTCTGCATTTTAGAACACAAAAGCAAAAGCATGAAAGAATCATAAAACTTTTACAAGGGTCTTAAGTACCTTAAGTTCAACTTGTCCTTTATTCTCCAAAGTCCTACTAACTTCAGGAACTCTGCAATCACTTTAAAACTGTGTTATTCATCTCAGAGAAGAATTTCCTGATACTGTACTCTTTGGAAAAAAGCTGTATTGTGTGGTGAGGGCTTTCAGAGACTCAAAAGCTGATATTCAAGGCTATAGGAAAATCTTCCGGTATGTAAAGGGGGAAAAAAAACAGTCTTCATTATTTAGAAATACTCCAGGCTACCCTTTTTAAAAGCTGAACTGAAAAGCATCACAGACTAGCACAAATGCAATTTGTCCTGCTGGTTCATAGACACAGTGGGCCTTTGCATGTTTAGCTGTAAACAGGATGTTGAGAGACTCCACTTTCAATGCACTGGGGTTTTGCTTTTGTGTGTACGCAGCACCTACCCCCACACACTGTGACCAGAATATACAAGCGCATATATAATGAGTCAGCCATCCAGTAGTTCTTGCGTCTACTGAAACTCATCACTTGGGAGCCCACTGGTCATTCAGGATGGGACAGGAGCTCTGTGATTGTCACCTATTTCATGGGCCACAAACAAAATCATGCAAGGCATGAAATCATTTCAGATTTCAGTTGCACATTATTTAAAAGTAATCTCTGCTCAACTACCATTTGCTAATTTTCTGCTAAATGAGACACAAATTTGAGCTCCATAATCAAAATAAAATCTCGTAATCCTAGTCAACAATACCACAAGTCTGAAAGTTAGAAAAACTCAGCAGTTTTTCCAACATTCCTGTTTATGATCACTTGTTACTGCCCTAGGACAAGGGCTGAACAGATGTGTCTGAAGTTCTATCACACACACACACACACACACAAACACACACACACACACCAGGGCTGACTTAAACCTTCCTGACAAATGACACATTATATGATATTATATGAAATTTAGATACAGGTCTAGACCTTGATTTGCAGAACACAAAAAGTAAGATTGTGCTTTACTGGCCTTCAATGGGTTCATAAGTACATCTAAATATATATGCTTGTCTATCATTATAGCTTGGAAAAAAATTAAAACGACACACATATATTTTTTTCAAATCGCTAATAACTCTTTATTTTTTCTTTTCAACATTCTGCTCTGATGCTTCCATGGTCCTTTTGGCCCAGATGTCGAAGAGCCTGGCGTTGGTGCAGAGCAGGGGAAGAGCCGGCAAGACCTGGAAGTTCTCCTCCTGCGTGATGACGTTGGCCTTCTCCTCGCAGACATTCTTTATGGGCTTGTCTGGCCCTGTAAGCTGCGTGTCCATATTCAGTTCTTCCACAGAGCTGTCTCCCTTCTTCAGGTTAGAGGGCTTCTTGGAGAAAAGGATGAGCTCGAAAGGATACTCCTTTAGCCGCTACTTGTCAGCCTGGAGGAACTCCGTGGACTTGCTCTGCCTTCCGGGATTCACAGAGATCCAAATGGCGCGAGAGACCTTGTGGATGCCGGTCACCCGAAACTCCTGTAGTCTGAAGCTCCTGCTTACATGCACCCTGGTGTTATACCTCACCTTGGGGTACCGCACAATGGGAGAATGGGGCCTGACGCAGCGTGGGGTGGGGCTCCAGGCCGCGAGGCCTGTCATAGCTCGTGGAACCTTGCGTCTGCTCACGTTCTGTGCTGGCTAGTTGAGTCATGTGACCATGTGCTACTTGCTGCCAGTCCTTGTGGAAGAGGGGCTTTGGCATCATGCTGTTTGACTAGGTGTCATGGCTACTGCCTGTGGGCCTCCTTTGAGGGTGAAGGGCCAAACCATTGATATTTAAAATGTCATTTGAACCTTAGCCATTTACACAGCATTGGAATGTGCTGTAGAACACCACCGCTTGTTCATCCACCATCTTAGTTCCTTCCCCTGATAGTCACCTCCCTTCTCCTACAGAGACATTCTCCAAATACTTAGATATAGGATTTGGTTCAGGAAGACAAAAAGCGAAACTCCCAATCAAAAGCAGGAAACACCTAGGAAAGCTAGAGATACCACAAACACGGGAGGTGCTGTCCCCCCAGGTGCTATTCGTGGGAAATCAACAAAACACTATGAAGAGGACTGGGCTGTTTCACGACCAATTGTGCTGCCAGAAGTGGGGATTGACACTAGCTCAGTTATTGGTATCTGAAGTCATGCATCGATCCATCCAAAAATTGTCCATGGTGGTATTGTGTGGTATAAAAATAAAATTGTTCTTTGGTTTTGAATCTGCTTCTTGATATCTAGCTCTGCCTCCTTCACTCTCTCCCTGTCATACTCCAAAGCCAAATTTCTGATATTATACTATATATCTCAATCACAGACTGAGTTACCTTAGAAGTCCACCCTGAAAAAGGATTCAAGTGGGTCACATACATGGTTAGTGGTATTACCTGCATCAACATTCCAAGCCTTCTTGGACTTCACGGCAGGACACTTTCCCATTTGCTACGTACTTTGGACATGGTGGGAGATGGGGGTCCTAGCGTGTATCTCATATTCAAAGCAGATATCTATCTATACATGTTTAGATAAAATCTCCTCTCCTCTTTGCCCCCTTGCCCTGCATCATTATCGAGTAGAAGTGGCACTTTAAAAGAAAAAAAGAAACAGCAAAACCACCATTTTCCAGAAGGATTAATAAGCTGAACCTCGTGTCCTCTGAATGGCAAGTTAAAATATCAGGTGCAGGTTCAGCTTGAGGTACAAGTGGAAAAGTTTTTTAGGCAAGGAATCAATAGGCCAGCTGACCAAGTTTTCCAGTTCTAGATGAGCCATAGTCAAATTAGAAAAGCAATAATGTGATCCAGGGCAGCAAAATTCAATTTTGCCAACAACACTGAGATTCCTTGAGGCAGCCCTTAAAAGATGACATTATAGACAGGATTATTTCCCATGTGTACAAATATGACTAGGAAAACACACACACACAGATATAACTCAACGTGTGATCCATTCTATTCTGGAAACAAATTTTCTTGTTATTATATATCTATATATTTTAGAAAGAACATTATAAAAACAGCAAGAGAGTGTAATATAAAAGGAAATGAAACGCTGCAAGTCTTTTTTATGATGTTTCATACACAAAAAGAAAAATAACTCACAGAATCGTCAGATTTCTTCAAAGATGCAGTAAATATGTTGTTAGCATCCCCATGACTCACTAACAAGATGTTGTCTGCGGGGAGGTGGGGCATGAAAGCTGTCACCAAATTCCAGTCAATGATTTATAGTATTTGTGACTACCACATGCAAAGAGTGTCAGCTGGCAATTTATTCTGGCTGATGTAACCACAGAGTGTCTTCTTCCTTTCTGACAACCAGTCCAGTAAGCAAGGTTAACACATTTCAGCTCTAATAAACAGAAGTAAACCTAGCAATGCAGTGTGGGTCTATCTTAGTCTGCCTCTGTGTTGTTTGTATTTAAAAAGAGCTAGCAGAACCATCCATGGCAACCACTCAGACACTATGCAAGAAGAGAGGGAAACAGCCCTTCTGTGACATCGATGTGCATAAGAAAGAAACCCCTGGAGGTCTTGTTTAAACATGGACTACAGGGCCTCACCCCCAGAGCTTCTGATTCTATAGCGCTGTGGCTGGGGTCTGAGAATTTGCTTTTCTAGCAAGGTCCCAGGTTGCTGATGGTGCTGGTCCAGGACCCACGTTGAGAACCTGCTTCATCTAGGAGGTGACTCAGACAAGTCCAAGTCCACAGTTGGAGATAATACTCTTTATATTCTAGAATACCAAGAGACCACAGGAAAATAGGGAAAGGAATTCATTCTGCCAGAAGGGGACCTCTAAGCCTTGTATAGGCAGTCACTTATGAACTGAGGTGAATGGGGTCAGGGAGGGGGACACAGGGTAGAGGACGGTGAAGGTGGCCTGTGGAGAATGAGCACAAAAGATCTTTGGGATTGATCTGGAATGTGCTACAGCAGTAGAATGGTTACTCCCATTATAAATATACACAAGAAGGGGCCCATTGCTCTCTACTTCATGAAATGTTCACATTGACTTTGCAAAGGCTTTTGCACACATAGAAAGAAAAGTAGAAGCAGGAATTAGCAGGATGGGTTTCCTAGCATTGCTTCCAACTAATTCTCCACTGTTGTTTGCATTTTCTCGGTGTTAAACAGTCACATAAATATATATTCCTCAAAGGCAGAGTAAATTTTTCTTGCCTGATGGTTCTCCACAGGGAATTGTCACGGTAACAGGCCTCATAGACCTATGCATATTTAACAGAATATATTTTCACACTTGATAGTTGTAGGATATACACTTTAGGACAGCACAACTTGTTGGAGTCCCTGAAGTCTCATCCTGTAGATGGACCCCTACAGGTAAGGCCAGTCATATTTCTCCCAGCATACTCCCTCCAGCAGCCAGGCTCAATGGCTCTCAAACCCAATTTTCACAAGGACTTCAATTAAGGTTAGATGGAGAGTGCCTCACATGTGGTGATCATGTTTCTGATGTCCTATGAGTCCCCTGCAGCTCCTAATGCACACAACAGGGGCTTGATAAATGCTCTCATTAATAAATAGCAGGGATCAATGCAGGAACATCCATCAGACCGTCATTGTTTGGGACTGTTCCAGCCCTTGGCTGCCTTAGCTTTCATAGAAAATCCTCGCTTGGACACAATTCTTCAAAGAGATTAACCCCATCCCAGTGTAAAATAGTCACTTTAGAAAATTTTGTTCAAAATTATAAGCTGTATCTTTAGGGATTTTGAGAAATATGCACTTTAAAAAAAGATAAAGGAGAAGATTGCTTCATGGTTCAGGCAATACATCTCTGTCTCTATTGTTTGTTTAAGTCTTACTATGATCAGTTGTACCCTGAATTATTTCATATCCTATCACTCCATGCCATTATACTCCCAAATATTTCAGAAATGGAGATCCTATTTTTTCATTTTAGTTTTTCATGGAGAACCACTGAGTATGATAGGGTCTGTCATCACCTAATAAGAAATGACTCCTGGCCACTTATCACTGTTATTAAGATGACATTTCCTTCAATGAGTATCAACAAGAAACTGACATGCATGGACTCTTAAAAAAACAATAACAATGAAAGGCTAAAGAGAAGACAATAGCCAAAGAAAAATAGAAGAATCAGGTTTACAAATTTATGCTTGAGCTGGTAACTTTGTCAAATACATCTTTGGAAAATTTCCTTTAAAAAAACCCAAAAAGCAAAGTGACATGAAGGAAGTGAGATTTAGTGTATCACGAGGTTTATTACTTTTCAATAGGCTCTTGCTTTAGGAACCCAATGTTCTCACACAAAAAAAAGTTCTCCCATTCTCTGCTCATCATGAAACACGGAGAAGGTCATTTCCAGATTGGTTCTGAACAAAAAAGAAGAAAACCATTAGTATGACATGTATGTAGACATAATGCATTGCTGTAAAATTGATACTGGTTATCATACTGCAGACATG
Organism: Galemys pyrenaicus; assembly: GCA_019455555.1. Classification (NCBI taxonomy): domain Eukaryota; kingdom Metazoa; phylum Chordata; class Mammalia; order Eulipotyphla; family Talpidae; genus Galemys; species Galemys pyrenaicus. The sequence continues at coordinate 3,473,135 of JAGFMF010012069.1, read as the reverse complement.
AAGTAATGTATTAGAAAACCACCACAAACTATCGAATACTTACAAACACCATTTTTCTTTTTTGACAGCATAATGAAAAGTTTCAAAGCACTCTTGTCTTTCAAATTGCAGTACCATTTTATTTTATGATTTCATTTCCCAGTTGATCTTTAGATATGTGCCAAGAGTCATAGGGATGAGAATGGGCATGAAGATGAAATCACAGACTCAAAACTGTCATAAGTAAAGCTTGGGATCTTGAAAGTCAGAGCAACTACCTGAGTTATGAATTGCAATTTTATGTGGAAACAAACTTAGTGTGGAGTAGCAACTTTTCTCCAGAAAATAGCTCGGCTCCTTGGCTAGCACTGCTATGGTTGAAGAATGAAAGGTCATCCAAAATTGTGGAGGCATGGAAGCTGTGGTATGGAGTTAGATTTTATTGAAAATGTTCATGTCATATCTAGTTCTGTTATTTTTACCTAGATACCCCAGATCTCTGAGTTGGCAAGAATTCAATAGTTATCTAGGCCAGCTTTCTCAAATTTTAATGTGCTCATGAGTCATCTGGTGATCTTGTTATAATGCAGATTTTCTTTCAACAGGCCTGGAGGAGGGGCATACGATTCTGCAGGTCTAGCAGGTTTCCAGGGAAGACCAATATGGCCGATCTGTGGAACACGTTTTAAGTTGGAATTCGTAGGCCAGGTTTTTTGTAACCTTCAGCTTTCAGACATCCTTTCATGTAACTATGTTGCAGGCAATTTGTTATCAATACTAATTAAATCACCAAGATTTCTTTCCACTGTAACTCTATAGGTTCTAGGTCTATTGCATATTTCTATCCCTGTTTCTCTCTGTGCCTCTGTTTATATTTACATCTATGAATGAAAGTAACGTAAGATTCCAGGAAATAACATTACCTGACATTTAACTTCTGACACAATACCCTTGACAGAAGATAAAATGGTAGATTCCTCCCAGGGAATTACACATACTCTCAGATACACCTTTGGGAATGTGTTACATATGTGAATGTCATCAACCAAGAGTAGAGAAAATATTGAGGATTGCTAATCTAATATAGTCACTCAAATGTTGACCTGCAAGCAGTTGACATTAAGCCTTAAATACATCTGTATTGGATTGTTGTTTAGTTTGCAAAAACAATGTATCTCCATTCAACTGTCTATTAATTGCTTGCTGTATGTACTTCATGCTAGTTTTTCTATACTTATATAAATGTACATAAATAAATATATATAATAAACATGTAAAAAGTTTTTGAAACAACAGTAATCAACTATTTCTGGAGCATTAGAAAAATACAACCAGGACCTCCCTGATGGCACAGGGGTTGCATCTCAGTGCTATCAAGCTGTTGCCAGGCACTGTGGCATGAGTTTGATCCCCAACCAGGGAGGTGACCCATATGTGCAGCAGACCTCGCCTGTCTTGCCTGTTGCTCCCCTCAGCAGTGTATTTCAGTTGATCTGCCTGTTCTGTTTCCCACTCTGTCTCTCGTGAATCCTCTCACGCCTCCGTACGCCTGGCCTATATCCCAGTTCACATATGCATATGTAAATAAAATAAATCTTTTAAAAAAATAATCAAATTTTTCTTATTTAACATTATAACAGCTTAAAAATAACTTTCTTGGGTTTTAATTCCACTTTTATGATCCATAAATACTTATGTTAAAAGGAAGAGGAACACAATGAGTCAAAGTGTTTTCCTAGGACATTAGAATACAAATTCCATGAACGTCGAGATTTTTATCTGTCTAACTCAGATGTGTGCCATGATCCTACAATGGAGCCCAATACAGACCAAGGGCCTGATGAATATGTATTTAATGAATCAACATTAGTCAGTTGGTATCAGGATAATGGAGAGGTCAGTGGGGACATCAGGATAGGCTGTTAAGAGAAGGGGCTGGTGCACGCCATATTGTGATTAAATGCTTGCTATTGACATCATTCAGAAAGAATCAAAATATTCGTTGGATAAATTGTGCCTGTTTCTAAATGTTGTTCAATAACTGGTCACGTAACAAGATGTTTCTTCTTCATCTTAGCAATGTGATCAAGTGGATCAACATTTTGCTTGCTTTTCTAAAGTACTAAGATTACTCAAAGGAGATTAATTTAAATTAAACTGTAAAACACTATGACTAATCAAATTCTATTATATTATTTACTGATAGTCTCTTCCTGATAGCCATGATATATATACATACCTTTGTGTGGTGTGTGTGTGTGTGTGTGTGTGTGTGTAAGCTATTGCCTACGATTCTTTTCCACCATCAGAAGGCATTCATTTATTAATTAAACAGATTGCAAATGTTGCAAACCTTAGCACCAGGACCAAGTGAACACGTAGCTAGATCTTAGCAGTAGAATTAGGATGTAAGGGCAGGATGGATGAACTACCAAAATAATGAGGATGTTCATCCTCAGTATTATTCCTTAGACTGCTGGAAACATAGTTATTATCATCCTCAAGTTCCAAGTAAGGGAAATCTTGGTATTCTTTTTGTCAATCAGGAGTAAAAGAGGATTGGCCATATTTTTTATGGTGCTGATAACCCTTAAATGCATTCTTCCATGGCCTTTGGCTCCATCTGGGGACCAAAATCATCAAACCATTTGGTTTACAGATGATCCAGGACATCTAGAATTTTGAAGTTGTTATGCAAAGGAGAACAAAGACTTCTTTGCTTCAAGGGAATTAGTTATAAAGATCCACTCAAGCTTTGAACTTGTTTGTATGCAATTCTACACCTTTTAAGATTCAAATTGTTTGTTTTATAAACGACAGGGGAACTACTGAAAAAATACTGGGAACTTTGGCAGTTTAATAAAAGGCCCATTTTCAAAACATTGCCTTATGTAGCGTGGGTCATGTCAGATTTCACTTTGATGATACTTGGAGTTAGTGAAGGAGCAATAATGTCTAACAAATGGTGTTGCAATGAAGTAAAGAGAACACAGGAAGGATGGCAGGAGCCAGTTGCTATCCTCATTTCTATAGCTTAGAATTTTTGTGAACCCAAACAAATTGCTTAACTATTTGGAGACTTGGTTTCCCTGTGTACAAACAGAATAAATGCTAATACCTTCTTGATAGGGTTGTAGAAAGGGTCAGTGATCGAGATAGTGTGTAGAGCATTAGTTCAGTATCCAGCTTGCAATAAATGGTCAGCAGGATCCATTAATATCATTACTGTGCAGAACAAAAGGTATGTTCTAAGCTTGAAGCATTTGCATCAGTTTTACTGTAAATTCCTTGTACTTCTCTATTGGAGCAAGGCCCACCCAAGAGGTGGCCTCAGCTTCCTGTTTTCATTTGGCCAGCATTATAGTTTGTTTTTAAACTTTCGTTTGACTGTCACAGCAGACCTCTCTTCTCTTGCCTGTTGCTCCCCTCAGCTGTGTAATTAGGTAGATCCACCTGTTGTGCTCCCCACTCTCTCTGGTGAATCCTCTCACCCCCAACACCTCTGGCCTAAACCCCAGTTCTTGTATGCATAAGTAAATAAATCTTTTTAAAAAATAAACTTTTGCTTGACTGGAACTTAAATGTCAAAAAATTTTAAAGGTGAAGAACACAAGAGAGAATATTATTTTACAATTGCAGCGGCAATCTAAATAAGTTCAAACCTTGAACTTATTTGGATGGATCAGTCTGCAGGGATGCTAAAGACATCTTTTGTCCTGTCCTTGGCCGGAGAGGAGCCATCAGGAATTGATTTCCTCATTCCATTTTAACAAACCCATTCTAACTCATTATAGTTTCTTGGTTTAAGTACTCGGGAACACATATTCTTTAATTGACAGATTATTTCAGCTCCTTTAAAGCCACTGCCATCGATTATACTGTGCAATCTTAGTATTCAACTCTCATTCAATGAATATGTATATATGCAGTAGAAACTGACAGAAGTAAGGCTTTTGATTGAAAAGCAAATATGTCATAGTATGACCGTGTGGTTATAAGTCATATCATTTTTATATATACTTTAGTAGTCTTAAGCTTGCATCTCCCTGAGATAACATGAATTGTTAATCTTGTTATTGTCTCCTATGACCACATGATGATAGGTATTGCAGGAGATAAATAAACTTGTCCTTCCACACATTCTTTCTGGTCTTTCCTGTTAGGTCTATACACTCACCTAAAATAAAGAAACAAACAAATGCAACTGTGTACAATAGAAATCAGATCATTTCTGTCCCTTCTAAGAGACATTCTTTGGACAGGAGCCAGGATGATCTTTTGAAAAGTAAATCAGATCATGTCATTCTTTTGCTCAAAATGGTTTATTGTCTTTCCATTGAATCAAGAAAAAGAATCCAAATTCCTTCCCCAACAATGTATTGTATTATTTGGATGCTGCCTCCTGCCTCCCTGTCTTCCTTTCCCTCTATTTCTCCTTGATGGGTCAATTTCTTGCTGTCCCTCTAATTGCAGAGTTGGCTTCAGCAACCTGGGGACCTGGGCACTTGGTCTCTGTTTAGAGTCCTCTGTCCCTGCACTGCAAGCTTTTCAGATCTCAGTCTAAAGGTCACTTCCTTTGTGACACCTTCCTTGACCACCCATAGTACCCTCACCCTCCAAAAACAATCTACTCTGTTTTTCATCATCATCATCAGTTATTATTATTTTTAGTCCACCTCTTATTGCCAGCCAAAGTTATCCTCATCTACTTTCTCATTTTCTATATGTCTTTTCCTACTGGCCAGAAAGCAGAACCTTAGGTATCTTATTCATTGGTGCCAATTACTGAGTAGAGACTCAATAAATATTTGGACGAAATATGTAGTGATGGCTCAGAGAGGTAGTATGTCTCTTTTAGGTACCAGAGAAAGTGTGCTAGTACATAAAGGCAGGTTTTCATTCAAACTCTGTGTTTATGTCATATTAGACAAAGTGTCCACATTGCTGAGCTGTACTTGATTTGTCATGAAGAAGAGGGAAAGGATATAGGAGCATTTTTCAAGATAGAACCAAAAAATAATGGATACTTTCCATTTTTAATACCTCTAAAGAATGATGAAAATCTGACATTTTATCGTTATTATTTTTGTAGAGATCAAATATAATGTCATTATTTTTTCTTTGTTTACAATTCTACCAGTTCAGAATAATTAACAGATTTAAGTCTTTTATTTATAATAAGGGTGAACAAGTCCAGGATAATTTAGCTTTCTGGTAAAAAAAATTCAAATGGAAATATAAAAGAATGGGTTAACTGGGGCTGAAAAGACACTGAGGAAAAGAGCAGCAGAAGAAATGAGCTGTAAGTGTCTTACGGGTGTCAAAATTCTATGATCCTTAATGCATATTTCAGAATTCCTAGTTATAAGCAACAGAGTCCATTCTATTGAGTTACCAGAGAAGAGGATTTAAGAAGGGCAGGTGCCTCACAGAATCTCCAAGACAGTGAGTAGCAATGAAAAAACATATATAGGGACTGAAAAATAGAGAATTCTAAGTCTATTAGTGTCAGAATGAATTTTTATATCAAATTTCTTGGTTAAAGCATATATATTATTTATGTTGATAGGTAATAATATGACCAACATTGAATGGGAGAGGAAACCCTTTTCCTCACATCTTTACAGGATCCCAAAGCATTAAGAGTTACTGGCCATCCATTTATTCAAGTCTATGCTAAGACACATCACTCCTCGCTGTAAGTTCCCTCTCAACCGTTTGCTCTCCTAGACTTTGTTGCCATTCTGGGAATCCAAATAGACCTTTAGATTATGAATCCTTTTGTCCTTCGGTTTATCCAGCTTACCCCCAGACACTAACCCAAAATCATGGGACCAGAATTTGTCTGTCTTTGGGAATCACAGGATTCTGGGTTCCTTGTTTCCTTCCTGTGTCTCCTCCTTTCTCTCCCCACAAGAAATACTCTTTTAACTTGTGTGATGCTCTATTGTCATTCATGATTCTCCCAAACAATGTTTATGTTCTGGGTCTATCTGATTTCTCTAACCTGAAAGTTACAGTATGGTGGCAAAGAGGCCAAATTTGAACACAAATTAGTTTTGCTTGTTTTGGGGTAGCATTTTTAAAAGAAATAAAATTTTAAAGCTTTTAGGTAGGACAAATACTTTTTTATCCAGAAAATATGTATCACAGAAACAAACATCCTTCACAAATGTTTATATTTACATTTTTTAATCCACCTGTTCATCGTCTTTGGCCAATTAGCAATTATTGGAAACTCATTCAAATTTCAACACTAGGTTCTCCTTTCTGTTCTTTACTCTATCTCTAAGTTATGGTATCCATACTAAATGTTCTAATTATATATGCAGTGATTCTCAAATTTTTATCTCTAACCCAGATCTTTGATTTCTACCCTCTTATTTGACATAGCTCTACTTCCACATCTTAATTATTTTTTCTGGTTCAAAATTTTCAAAGTCCAATTTATGATCACTCTTCTATTGTGTCCCATTACAGTGAGTGGTACCATGTCCTCTTGACAGTGCAAAGCCAAGCAAAAGGAATGAAATAAATGGCAAAAGCTGGAGTCACTCTTGGCATCTTTTTCATTGTCTGCATCTTATCAATCAGTCTTCACTATTGACAATTCTTTTATAGTGTTACCTTCAAAACACAATGAGTCTGTCCACTCATCTCGCTTTCTATCCAGTTCAAGCTATCATCATTTCTTGCTTGAACAATCTCTTAAGTGATCTCCTTGCATTCGTTTATTTTTCTCTAATTAGTTTTCCACACTATTCTTTTCAAAATGCAAGTCTGATCAAATTAGCCTAGCCTCCTTTTCCCCAACTAACTCAAGCAGTAGAAAATCTATGATTTTTAGGATGAAGTTCTTCTTCACAGGATTTACACAGCTTTTCATGACCTGGCCTCTGACTTTCCTGCTTCATTTTGTGCCACGATGCTCCTAGATTTTCCTGTTCTTATCACACTGGCTTTCTCTCCAGCTCATCTACTAGCCATATTCTTCTATCTCAAGACCTTGGCAATCCTACTCATTTCCTAACCAGACACTCTTTGTAGGTAACTCCTAGTTCTCCTTAGATTTTTAGTTTGAGTGTCTATCACTCCTCAAGGAGACCTTCTCCAGCTCCTCAGGTGATCCTCAATTCCTCGTAGTGCAACTGCCACAATGCCATGTACCTCCTTTCAAATCTGGATGGGGACTACTTTTTTTCTCCCCGCTAATTGTCCTTAGTTATGAAAATTATCTGTTGTGGATATTTTATAGTCAACGTATTCAGGAACACTGCAAATGACTCTTGGTAAACAAATGTCCAATTCAATGGATGGGGAGAGAAAGAGCACAGGAAATCAGGAGCGAGATTGTGACTCTCAAATGCACTGTGTGCTGTAGGTACCTGTCAATATGTTGAACTGTGGAAATGGAGAACTCTCCTACTGTTTGTGGAGTTATCTTTGTAATGTCTGTATTTTAGTTTCCTATGGCTGCTGTAACACATGCCCAATAATTTGGTGACTGAAACGACACACTTTATTCTCTTGCAGTTCTAATGGTCAGAAGTCTGAAATCTATCACTGGGCTGAAATCAAGCTGGCTCTCCATACTCTTTATGATCTTCAAGAGCATATCTGTTCCTACTGCCTGTTCTTCTTGAACTGCCTTCCTTACACTTTATTATTATTATTATTATTATTATTATTATTATTATATTATGTTGGTTCAGGACCCCTTTCTCCACCTTCAAAACTATCAGTGTAGGATATTCAGTCTTCACATTTGTTTTTCTTCTATAAAGCTCTATCTAGTTTTTTATTTAGAATCTTCCAGACTCATTTATTTTTAATACATTTTTATTGGACTACCAGTATTTTGCTTCCAGTCATTTTTTTTCCACAATAAATTTTTCTCCTCAGGTGTGGTCACCACATTTCTCCCACCACCAAATCTTCCCTTTTATAGGATATCTAATTTCACTGGGTTCACCTGGATAATTCAAGATAATCTCTTCATTTCAGGATCCTTAACCTAATCACATCTTTGAAAACCCTTTTAATAAAAATGGAAATTCTATATGATGCAGCAAATACCACTTCAAGGCATTTACTTAAAGAATATGAAAACACTATTAAGAGAAGATCTATGCACTCCTATATTCACAGCAGCATTAGTCAAGTCATGGAATGTAGGAAATCAAGAGTGAGGTTGTAACTTTTAAGTACACTAATTAATTCATTAATCAAGTCATGGAGTGAACCTAAATGCCCAACAGCAGAAAACTGGATAAAGAAATCATGGAATATATATTCAACAGAATACTATTCAGCTATTAAAAATGTGAAGTTATACCTTTTTGGAGAAAATGGATAGATCTTGAGGTGATTATAAAGGTGAAATAAGTCAGAAAGCAAAAGACAATTACCAGATTTTGGCACTCATTTGTGGAATATAAATAACCAAAGAAAACAAACTAACATAAGGGAAAAAACCCAGAATATAAATACATAGACTCTGTAAAAAATGTAATGTTTACCAGTGGGTAGAGGTGAGGAGGGAGGAGAGGATGAGGGGGAGGAAAGTTGATTGGGTACTGGCACTGGGGGCTTTGGTTTAAGGTGAGCGAAGAATGCACATATATGAAAGTATGAAATTGTAATCTCAAAATCTTAATTGTGTAGAAGATTGGCAAACCAGTAGAATTGGGAAAACAAAAACCCAAAATGTTGTCATGTAAGATCACATATTCACAGATTCATGGCCATCTTGAAGATCAATATTTAACCTAACATAGATTCTCTCCTGTATTCAATTTTCAGCTCCAAGATGAAAGGTATGTTATCTATTTTTATTCACTAGTGTTCTTAGAAGGCTCTCTGGCCTAAAGTAGACACTTGGGAAATATATTCTAATGAGTGAATATGATTCAGCATCTTTTGGAAAGATAATTAATCATATGTGGCTCACTTTTTAAAATTTATATTCATTTAACATTGGTTTATATTGATGTCTGTATTTTCAAAGCATAGGCTCCCCCCATGATATTACAATAGTATTCCCACCACCAATCAACCACCGTAGTCCATTATGCTCCCTTCCCCTCTCTTGTATTCTTAGTCCTCCCCCTCTGAATGTCTCAGTCCTATAATCTGCTTTTCAGGGGAAAATCTTTTGATTTGGCTTTTTCTGACCCTCTTTCTGGTTTCTTTTGAAATTTTTATTTCATTGGTTTGCACTGGAGCAAGACTAGAACACTCTAAATTTTCATTTACTAATCCTTCCTAGAATAAATGCACAGACACTAACCTTAATTAGTATCAGCACTAAGATTACTTAACAGGTATTCAGTAAATGATTTATATAAAATTAGGGCTGTAAGACAATTTGTTTTAATGTTTATTTCACAGAAGGGAGAATAGAGATCTGGGAAGCAAAAAACAATTTGCTTAATAGTAAACTGTGAAAGACGGGTCCAGTTAGGATTTGAACTGAGACTGTGTTCATCGCTCCAAGTAAGTTCATGTGCTATGTTGAGGTCCTTCCTATCACTTATAAGTTGTGAGACTAGGAAAAAAATTGCTTTTCCTTTCTATGCTTCAGTTATAAGTTTCATGAAGTGAAGGCAATATTTGCCATTAATATTTGTGGTAAGGTATAAATCACACAATACATATAAATGCATCTAAGTCACCAATATATCACTGACTCTTGCTCTTTTCACAAGCAGCTGATGGCATATATGGGCATCTACAATTTTTTTGAGGTGTAAGCAGAGTTTGTTTCACATTAATATATATATCTCATTAATATGGTAATACATGTTTTTTCTTATTAAATAAACAGGTAATTCCCTACAAATAACCATTTTCTCAATTCATGGCCATTTCAGGAGCAAATAAGAGCAAATTCTATTACATGTAGGGGGACTATAGCCAACCAGTATGAAACTTAAAGAAGGGAGGGTAGACTGAAGGGTTGGTGAGGAGACAGGTTCAGTATACGGGCCCAGGCCAGGTCCCAGGAGTCAAGGGTCCGATTCACAACCTATCTAGCAGCCCTTAAAAGGCACAATATTCTCATTATATATTCTCCAATTCTAGTAAAATAAGACCCTTCTAGAGGGAAAAGAAATAAGAAAAGGTCAAGGGGAACAAATTCCAGAAATACTATAAGGAACCAGAGGGGCTCTGTTCCCCCATTGCAGTAGTCTGACCCCAATGCCATCTAACATGTAGCAGTTGGAATTAAAGCTCCAAAAATTGAATAGTGGTATCTCATTGTGGTTTTGATTTGCCTTTCCCTGGTTACAAGTGATGTTGAATTTTTTCATATATGTTGGCCATGTGCATTTCCTCTTTGGGGAAGTGTCTTTTTAGCACTTCTGCCCATTTTTTTTTTTGGACTGGATTGTTTGCTTTGCTTTTGTTATGTGAGCTCTTTGTAGATCTTTGTGATCAGTCTCTTATCAGTTGTATGGAGTGCAAAAATTTTCTCCCAATCTGTGGGATGTCTCTTTGTTTTGGCTAATGTCTCTTTTGCTGTACAGAAGCTTTTTAGTTTGAAGTAATCCCAGTTGTTTATCTTTACCTTCACGTCAGTGTGGGAAGTGTAAGGGTGGAGAGCAAAGGAGTGAGAGGTCCCAAAGGACTATGGTGGATGATTATGTGTGCGTAGGAGTGATGTGATCACATATACTTGAAGAGGTATGAACCTATACCCCTAAGTCTTTTTTTTTAAACTATTTATTTTTATTTATACACACAAGAACTGGGGTACAGGCCAGAGGTGCAGGGGGTGAGAGGATTAACCAGAGACAGAGCGGGAAACAGATCAGGCAGATCAACTGAAACACACTGCTGACGGGAGCAGCGGGCGAGGCAGGAGAGGTCTGCTGTGCCATGTGGGTCCCCTCCCCAGCCGGCAGCAGGGATCGAACTCGTGACTGTGGTTTGCTTCATAGTGCATTGCCTAATCCGCTGCGCCAGCAGGGGGGCCCTACCCCTAAGTCTTATACAGTGTTATAAATCAAAGTTGAATCAATAAAAACTGCCTTGTTAAAAAAGAGACTTCTTGGGAAAGATGTGATACAAGAAGGATCTGAATATTTTAGAATTCCTAAATTAGATTTTAAAACCTAATTCTTGACTGATTCTTAATTATAGTAGCTAGGACAGCTAACTTACCCTGGCAGTCTACTACCTTTAAATATTTGTCAAGGGAATTTAGTCCTATCTTTGTCCCTTGAGATAGAAAATCATAATTCCATAATGCTGACTAAATGTCTGAATGCAGAAATGAATCATGAAAATATTAAAAAATCTCCATCAGAAGGGCCTTTCAATTTACATACCACAACAAAGAAGGAAGAAAAGATCATGAACCCCAAGTGACGTAACAAAACTTGTCACTCTCCACAAAAAGCTAAAATAAGGAAACATGAAGGTCTTAACATTCACCATGGGCAGATCAAACAGAAAATAGAAAACAGACATTTTGGCAGAAAGGTAAGACTTTAGGCTTTATAAGGCTTATATGAGGATGTTCACTGTGGCAGTGTTTATAAATGAAAAACTGGGAAAAGTCTAACTGCCCTAATAGATAGTGATGAAACTGTAGCACACTTATACTATGGATTGTGACACAGCAATGCAAAACAATGATGTAGATGCCTCCATAAATATACAAAGAAAAAACACAGATATGTTCTTGAAAAGCCAAACTGCTTCTTATGTTTAAAATGAGACAAAACAAAGGACTATTTCTGCTTTATTTATGCAGAAAAACACCTAAAAGCATACACACCACGATGACAGAAATGATTGATTTAATGTCTTTTTTGTTTTCGAGGGAGGCCGTCCTATGATTGGATGCAGTAGACCATAAAGGTTTTGGTTTTATACACATTATGGTGTTTATTTTTTAAGCTATAAAACATGTTTATGTTCATTATTATATTATGAAAATCAGAAGGAATAGAATTCTAGTTAAAAATCATTACTTAGTGGTACCTTGAAAAGATTGGTGCATGCTCTGTTGACATCCAGTGTGGATTATTATGTTATGGTTAAGGTAATTCTTATTCCCATGGAAATGACCTATTTTTATCTCCCAAGGAGATTTTAGATTTTTTTTTTGTTTTTATTATTTTCAAATCTTACAATGTTTTTAAATTTCACAAGGCAAACCTTTGGATTTTCTAGTTAATGAAGTGCTCTTCTTATTAGACTTTTGGAATTTTCTTATTCACTCATTTTTCTCCACTGTACTTTCTTTGTTACATATTTCTGAAAATTATAAGGTTGATTTTCTGTATCTATAATTTTCTCATAATTTTATTCACTTTATTTTGGGGGTCAATATATCTGGGATAATTTTTTAACTTCACCTAATAAGACTTTATTGTACTTGATATTCTAAAAATCATAGCTTGCATTCTAAAGATATCTTTATTGATCCTGGGTCATTCTTTTATCATCACATCCTCTTCTTGTTTTATATAGGCATTAATGCCACATCTTTTTTGCACTCTTTCAACTTTTCATCTGCTTCTAAAATTATCTGTTCCTCTATGAAGGTAGTCTCTATCTTCATTTTCTTCACTCATGTGTAGGTTTCCTTTAAATGTCTATAAAGATTCCTGGCTTTTAGTGCAAATTAAAAAATGGTATTTATAAGAACATACATTTTATGTCTTTAATTTTATATTTCTTTAATCTTTGATTTTCCAGCATGACTAGGCCATTGGGTGCCCAGATATTTGGTCAAACCTTATTTTGGGTGTGTGTTTGAGGCTGTTTCTAGATGAGGTTAACTTTTTTTAAAAAAATGATTTTATTTATTTATGCATACAAGAACTGGGTTATAGGCCAGAGGTTTCGGGGGTGATAGGATTCACCAGAATCACGGTGGGTAACAGAGTAGGCAGACTGACTGAAATACACTGCTGAAGGGAGCAGCAGGTGAGGCAGGAGAGGTTTGCTGCGTCATGCAGGTCACCGCCCTGGCCAGAGATTAACTCATGCTACAGTGACTGCAGATGCTTCACAGTGTGGTGCTCAATCCCTTGTGCCAACAGGAAGGCCCCAAGGTTAACCTGTGAATCCATAGATTGAAAGCATATTTCCCTCCTTAATGTGGGTGGGTCTCATCCAATTACTTGAAGCTCTAAATAGAATAAAAGGCTGAGTAAAAAGGAATTCTTTCTAATTGCTTGATTTGTGACTTTGCTTTTTCTAATATTCAAACTCACACTGAAACATCAGCTTTTATTGGGCCTTGAATCTGCTGGCTTTCGTACTGGTACTTAAGCTGCTGACTTGCCTGGTTATCAGGGCTTCAGACTGATTGGAAAACTCTCCTGAGTCTCCATGCTGACTGAAGATCTTGGACTTTTCTCAGCCTCTGTAATATGTCTATATTTTTGTGTATGTCATTACTAAATTGTAAGTCAACATGAAATGTATATAACACAGTAGGATATAACCATATTTTTATCTATATCTATCTTGTTTGGTTCTGTTTCTCTGAGAACCCTAACTAATGCATTGACCAGAAACTTTGTGCAAATGGCTGGGGTTTATCTGTTGTGACCTTTACATTAAACAGGTGGGGTGCAATTAGGGGGGTAACTATCATGCTGGGATTTTCCAAATTCCACAATGGGGAGACACTTTTCAAGGGCACAAATCTATCATGCATACTAATTTACCCCAAATATTATTTATTTATATGGCTAGCCTTTCTCCTTTATATGTTGGAAGATGTGGAATGTTCAATAACATATTATATGCTCTCTGGAGAACATGTACTAGAGAGAGACTGAAGAAGCCAACAATTATATGTGTAGATCTTGTGTCGATCACCACTTCTTACCCCAATTGTATCTGTCATGCGTGACAGCGTCCATAGTGAATTTTCTTGAAGACTCTTCCAAGTCAATCATTCCTCCTCTCTTCCCCACTGCAAACCATGCTTGTGTATATAGTCCAGACTTTGCTACTGTCTTCTTTGTTTCAAATAGTAGTATTCTTCCGTTTTCTATATTCTATAAAGTTTATATTCCTTATGTGCTAATGACTTGAATTTCTATTTTTTCATTTTTAGTGGGTTGTTTTTCTAAAATTATTTTGCTAGAGAACAGAAAAAGTTGACCATTTGCCATTCTTAGCAGACGAGGACTTTTGGGGTTGAATTTGAAAAGAGTAATTAATTTTGATTATTTCTGTTCCTTAGATGCCTTTTTTAATGAAAACTAACATTTTTCCTGTATTAGTTTTAATAGTCTTTTCATAAGTTAAAACTAGGCCTTTAAATACCATTCATAGGAGTGTGTGTATCTATGAATGTGTGATTGTTACTTTGTGCAGCATTGGAAGCTCATCAAGAACCATGGCTCCTACAAATAGGGAATTAGTTTGTAGCAAAAGCTCTAAAGATAAATGATGGACAGGTGGATGGATGGGTGGGTGGATGGATAGATGGATAGATGGATGAATGGATTGATGGATGGACAAGTAGGTAGGTAAGTAGATTGATAGAGAGATAGATAAACAGACAAAAATTTGAGTTGAATATGATCTCTGAGTTTGGAGCTGGAGACAGTTTAAAGCAGAAAAGGAAAATAATGGTCTTGGTTATATAGCAACAATGTCATCTTGACCTTAGGTTACAGGCATGACAAGACTACAACAGGCTAAATACAAATGTCTATTTCACAACATTGCCTATGAGGCGTAGTGGTAGATGGGAGGAAATTTGCAGGAAGAAAAGCAGTATCATATCTGACATTATCTCAAATACTTCTCATCAGATTCAGCTTTCATCCAAACACTTTCTCTCTTCATCTTTCCTGCTAGCCAGTAACAAACATAGCTTTATGGCCTTCCTTCACTGCTTGCAAGTACTGGTCTCCTGGCTCTCAGAATGTCCTTCTAAAAATCCTCCTAAGCTGGTGAAATGGATCCCTATCTTAACAGTTATTTAAGTCTCAGTTTCTACCATTCTTATTCATTAGCTCCCAAGTAAGAAATAACCCTATTTAAATTGAAACCATATCTACAAACAAAATGAGGGTTTTCTTATGTATGAAACAGTACCATGCTTCAAGACTTCTCCGGTTCTTTCTGAGCAAGGAAAATAATGTCTTTCTTTTGGTGGTCATCGTCTGAGGGGTCAAAGTCAGCCTTTCTTTCCAATTTCATAGATTTCTTAAATTTGAGGTGTTGAAAGTACTCACTTCACAGGTGAAAAAACCTGATGCCCAGAGACACAATAATTCACCTACAATCCAATGTTCAATTTGTCAGGATCTAGGTATAAAGCTCTTGTGTTTAATCAAAATTTTTAAAAATTTATTTGTGCATACAAGAACTGGGGTACAGGCCAGAGGTGTGGGGAGTGAGAGGATTCACCAGAGACAAAGTGGGGAACAGAACAGGTAGCTTTATTGGAATAAACTATTGGGGGGAGCAGCAGGTGAGACAGGAGAGGTCTGCTGTGCCATGTGGGTTCCCTCCCTGGCCGGGGATCTAACTTGTGCTGCAGTGGCTGTGGGTGGCTCATAGTGCAGTACTTAAGCCCATGTGCCACTAGGGAGGCCCAATAATAATTAAAATAATTTTACAGGCAAAGTTTTTATCGCTATGGAGTGTCAAATTTACCTTTGTAATATCTCTAAGGAAGGTGGGACTTTTACAAACTCCATTGGAAAGATTAGAAAGCTGTAATAAAGAGATTGAATAACCTGCCCAAGGTCACACATAATCTTGTAGATCTGCCATTCAAAACCAAGCACTCTGGTCCCAGAATTTGTATGCTGTGCGTTACACTAAGCTGCCTTTCTACACGCTAAGGCTTGTTTCCGTGGCTGCATTTCTAAAATGAGGCACTTCTCACTAATTTTCAGTGTGATAAATGGCATAAATAACACTCTAAGCACAGAAGTACTTCACCTGAGGCTTTGTCAATGATAAATTGGACAGGAAAACAAAGCAACTTGTATAAGAACATGGCAGAGCAGACAAATTAGGAAGACATCCCATTTGCACCAAGATGTAAGCAGCAGTGACACTGCTGTATGGCCGGGACAGTGCCATTGGAAAATGAAATAATCAGACGTGGACAGAGTTACCTTGAGCAACAGAAGCTTTTTGTATTTCCCTTTTCTCACTAGGCATTTTGCCAGTTGCTCTTAAAAAACCAGGTCATGTCTTCTGCTGCACTTTCAGACTCTGTACATACTAACATAAACTGATGCTGAGAAACATTCATCACTGTAAAACTTTGTCTTACAGGCTCAGTGAAAAACTTGGCTCCCATTCTCCTTGTAACTATAGGCCCATGCAGAAGCCTGTGGCTGTAAAGCCAGGTAGCTGAACCTTGCAGGGGAAGCCAGGTCCCAGCACCTGAAACTTTCACAGACCTATCGCTGCATAACAAATCATCCTAGTACTTTATGATTCTGAACAACTCCTACATTTTTAACAATTCCATGTGTTGATCAGATGGTTCATATATGTTGAGCAAGAGGGGCAGTTGCTCTGTTAGAAATAGTTGGGAGGGCTGGCTTTATCTTTTCATATGGCTTTTCACCGGAAAATGTTCACAGCATAACTGTCTCAGGTTTCCAAGAGACCAAATTGGAAACTAAACTGTAAGACCTCATAGGGGCTTAGTCTCAGACTTGTGCTGCATCAATTCTGTCACATGCTATTGGTGTAAGCACGTTATAAGGACTATCTTCATCAATGCTAGAGGAGGACTGCTTAAGTCCAAGAATTCAGGTGGCATGATTCACCCCAAGGCCTTTTCTTTGTATTCTTTATACCAAATTTATTTTTTTAATGTTTTAATGTAAATTTATTTATTTTTCTTACAATGCTGCTTTCTTTTCTTTGTGTGGTCCCCTTAGAATTTCTACCACCAATTCACCCATGAAGGGATTATGATCAGTGAAATAAGTCAAAAAGAAAAAGGAAAATACCAGATGGTCTCACTCATAGGAGGAATATAGGGGGGCAAGAAAAGAAAAATATTAGTGACATCAACAACAACAACAAAACTACAACTAAACAAAACAAAAATAAGCAGACAACTATAAATCAGAGACATTATGGAGGGAAGAGGTAGGGACTGGGATCAGAGCAGGGATGGGAGGCACAAGGGACCAAGGTCTATTTTCTAGCAATCTAATTTCAAGTCTTTTTAAAAATTTTTTAAAGATTTATTTATTCATGCATACAAGAGCTGGGGTACAGGCCAAAGTCACGGGAGGTGAGAGGATTCACCAGAGACAGAGTGGGGAGCAGAACAGGCAGATCGACTGAAACACACTGTTGAAGGGAGCAGTGGGCCAGGGAGGAGAGGTCTGCTGTGCCATGTGGGTCCCCTCCCTGGATGGGGGTCGAACTCGAGCTGCTGTGCTGCTGATGCTTCACAGTGTGGTGCTCAACACGCTGCACCACCAGAGAGGCCCTAACGTCAAGACTTTTTAAAAGTCAGATCAGCCTTTCTCTTCTGTGACTGGTTAGGATGGCACCAGCTTAAGAAAGAGGAGAAAAAAAGCATTCATTACTTACGTCCCATTCCAGAAAAAAAATGCTTCATGTCCTGCAAAATGCAAGAAATACTATTTATTGAGTCTTTCCTTGCTGCATATGATTCTGATGGTGTCTAAGTGATTCTGATGTGGTCACAGCCACAAGGGAGTAGGCCAGTGAGGAGATCACCCACAATGCAGTGGAGTATTTCTGGGTTAAAGTTGGTTAGGGTTGAAAGGAGGGAAGAAATTGCACCAGCATGGTGCTGTCACAGGGCTGTCATAGTCTAAAGTTGGGGTTAACAAAATAAATACCAGTGTAGAGAAGAAGGAGGGTATTGCTACAAGAGTATTAATTAAAGCTTTATTTACCCCCTCTTCAGTATGCTCAGTGGCAAAGCTGGCAAGGGTTTCCAGTGGTAGAAACTTGGTCCTTCCTTGTCACTTACTAGGACAAGCCTGCCAGGAGGTAGCATAGTAAGGAATATACATATGCATGTGTGCGTGAGTGTGAGTGGGTGGTTGTGGGTGTGGGTGTGGGGGGGAGATAAAAAGAGATCGTCTTAGACAGATGCTCCCAGGGGATACACATGGATGCATCAGATCATCTTAAAATGTAATCCTGCAAAAAAAAAGTAATATCCTTGTTCTAGTTTATTTTTTTTAAGATTTATTTATTTATGCATACAATACTAGGGTACAGGCCAGAGATGCGGGGTTGAGAGGATTCACCAGAGACAGAGTGGGGAACAGAACAGGCAGATCTACTGAAACACACTGCTGAGGGGAGCAGGGGGGAGAGGCAGGAGAGGTCAACTGTGCCATGTGGGTCACCCCCCTGGCTGGGGGCAGGGATTGAACTCATGCTGCAGTGGCTGTGGTTTGTTTCATAGTGCTTCATAGTGCATTGCTTAACCCATGGCGCCACCAGGGAGGCCCCCTTGTTCTAGTTTAATTAAAAAAAATCACCAAGATAGCAAGATAGGTGCATGGGAACTACAAATGAACATAATAGGAAAAGGTTTCTTCCCTTTAGCCAGACAAATTCTGAATATCCATAAAGTGGGGTAGGTTTGATCAAAGTCAGGTGAGGCTACCCATTTATACCTTGTTAGTATAATATCTGAGATAAGTGCCAAACATCAGTGTATCCCATAGGCCCCTGTCAAAATGCCTGGTAAGTATTTGGAACGATCTACAATTGACCTTCCCTGAATGAAAGGTAATAAATATCGCGAGGTGAGAGAAGCCTTTTCTGGAAGAAGATATCAGGTATAAATTTCATTTCATTTGTATTGTTACCAATCCACCTGAAATTAATCCCTGGGCATAGAAGTGGCTTGTATCTAACAAGTGGATCTTTAGGTCTATTTTTTATGGCTCCCTACTTCAAAGAAGCTATACTAGCAATCCAACTAATACCACCCACATATTCTGCATGTACCCAGGGGAGAGCACTCCGAAGGCAATAGTGAAAAGAAAATCATACATGTTTTGCACAGCCCCAAGAGACTCTTGGTGGAATACTTAGTAGTATGCAGTTACAGCTAAAGAGAAGGGGGAAAAAGTCACCTTGCAAGAAGTAGACTGAAATACATCCTTACAACCAGTCAGATCTTATGTGATTCAAAAGATGTTTCTATTCTTTCATTAGATTGTAGTAATTTACCAGGGGGCTACCATGATGAATTATGAATTTCCTTATGCAGGTGCCCTGGGTTCCTCTAGGCACAATTTTTTCTGTGTTTCTCTACTACTTTGTACATGTCACTGCTCTCATTGCACTATCTCATAAGGACTGTGAACTACTGGATTCAGGAACCATGTGGCATCGTTTATACTTACCTAGCACTTAGTACAATGCTTAAGGCACATGTAAACAAAAATTAGATGACTTAGATAAATATATTACAGCTTGTGTGGCTTCCATATTACTATCTGAGGGCCTTTAGGATCTCAGATCCTGAGATACTGATGAGGTTTGGTTAAAAAAAAATGAGAAGATAATTTGTGATTTTCAAATAAGAATAATTTTGTTAAATATCATCCATAAAGACTATAAAATAACAATTTCCTTTACTGAGAGATTTGCAGGAAAGAATGACAACGTTCTAATGATAAATGGGAATATCTGAAGGTCATGCTAATTAACAACTTAGGAAAGTAAGAGAGAACTTCAGTACTTAACTTACAGAACTATGACAAAGGTCAAATGAAGTGTGCATTCTTATAATCAAAAGAGTCTTATAATCAAAAGATAAGTCAGAACACGTTAAAAATCCAGTCACATGGGAGAAAAGTTTATGTTCAAAATTCAGACTTCCTTTTTCAGTTACCTCTCCCTTCCTCATGCTAAGATCAAAAACAGCTTCACACAAGTAAACGAGGTAGCAAGAAGAGGCAGAGCAACCTATGATCTTGCTAACTTCAACATAGGCAAAGGCTGAGGAGGAGTCAGGGAAAACACTGTGTTGTATATAGAGGATTCTATCACAAGAGGAATTACGTGGAAATAAAAGAGATTGTTAGGTCTGTGAATTGGTGTCAAATCTGGGTAGCAGGTGTGATTTAAAGGCAAATGTGTAAAGAGACAGTAAATATTTGACCACTGTAATATTCCAGATCATAGACAATTTGCATTCATAAAATAAGCACTAAATAATTATTTCTATTGAAGAGGAACAAACAAGTAAATGAAATAATGAATAAAAATAAAAAGCAAATGAATTTCATCCTGGGATATTCAGAGAACTGCATTCAATCTGTAGGTTATTTGGGGGTAGTATTACCCATCAAAACAATTGTAGATCTTCAAATTCATGAACAGAATGTCTTCCCATTTGTTTGAGTCTTCTTTTATTTCTTTCAGAAATGTTTTGTACTTTCATTTGAGAATTCATACACCTGCTTCATTAAGTTGGTTTTAACTGGCATCCTTTTCTTAATTTCCTTTTTGATCATTCATTTCTAATGTATAGAAATTTAATTAAGTTTTGTGCATCAATCTTGTATACTGCAATTGCGGTGAATTTGATTTTTTAAAAAAACTCTAATTGGTTTTTTATGTGGATTTTTACGTATACAATTCTGTCATCTGTAAATATATTTACTTCTTCCTTTTTAATTTGAATACCTTTTCCTTCCTTCTCTCTTTTTTTAATTACTACAATGTACTAAGTATGATGTTGAATAAAAATGTCAAGGATAGACATGCTTGTATTTATCCTATATTAGAGAGAAAGCTTTCAGTCTTGGACCATTAAGTATGCTGTCATCTATGGGTTTTTCATAGACACTCCTAAGAGGATGATGAAATTCTTTTTTATTCCTAGTTTGTTGAGTGTTTACATCATGAAATTGTGTTGGATTTTTTTTTCAAGTGCATTTTAGCATCTACTGGGAAGACCTTTTTTATGAACTAATTCTATGAATGTAATTTGTTACACTGATCAATTTGTGTACATTAAACCAATTAATTTCTAGAATAAATGCCATTGGTCATGATGTAAAATCCTTTTATATATTACAGGATTTGGTTCCCTAATATTTTGTTGAGGATTTTTGCATCTGTCTTCATGAGATATTAATCTGAAATTTACTTTCTTTATGATTTATCTTATACTTACACAATACACGATGTAAATTCTGTGCATATACTCTATACAAGAGGAACCAACTGCAAGAAAAGAAAGTAACTTTAAAATTTCATTTGAAACCCATGAGGAAAAGTTGCTGCTATCTCCAGGGAATCAGGAAGTTGAATTTCATAGTTATAGTGCCTTCCTAGAGTTTCTCCAACAAAGAGACATAAACTGATTGACTTAGAGCAACAGAATTGTATTCTCTCACAATTTCAGATGCTTGAAGTCTGAAATTCTTAGCATGATTTGGTTCCTTGTGGGGGTTATGAGTGCCAATCTGTTCTATGAATTTCTCCTAGCTTCTAATGGTTACTGTCAATCCCTGACATTCCTTTGTTTGTAGCTCCATCACTACGATTTAAACCTTCAATTTCACTGATTTCCTTCTCTATCTCTTTATATAGTTTGCCCTCAATTCATGTGTTTGTCTGAATTTCCCTCATTTTATAAAGATTCTAGTCATTGGATTAGGATCAGTCCTAATCCAATATGACCTATTTTAATTTGATTACATCTATACAAAGACCTTATTTCCAAATGAGGTCACTATTGTTTGCATTTCAGATCTCAACTGCTAAATACTACCCGAGTGGAGAAGTTTCATTTATGACCTATAATCACATATAATTACAATATAATTATAATATATAATATGCACATATAATTACAATATGATTTACTGAGGGAAATTCACATCACAATAACACAAGCATGCAATTTAATGGGCAGTAAAAGGGAGGAGGTTATGAAATACCAATGCATGCTTCAGGCTGGCACAAAAACCATGGTATAAGGGGTCCAGAATATCCCTTGTGGTAACACCTTGTTGGTGTGGCATGTGCTGCCTTTCCAGTCAAAGTCGCAGGCAACAGATACCAAAATCAAATCTGGGGAATGTTTCAGAAATGACACAAGGGTGGAGTTCAAAGCATTTCTTATGGGCATCTTTCAATACCAGTATTTATACTGTTTCAGACATGTATTATTAAAGTCATCTGTTAGCTTTTAGGACTTGGGCCTCTCAGCATGGCTAAGCTTTTATCTATCTCTGCTTCACTTGTCTGTTTATCAATATCCTCATAAACAAGCAGTCACTTTCATTATAAATTGCTCTGTCATTCAATTTATACCCATTGCTTCATCAGTCAGGATCATTATAATATCTATGTATCTCTATATATAACAGTCACATTCTGATGTTCCAGGTAGATGTGAGTTTCGGGGAATTACTAATCAAACTTGTATAGTAGTTAAGTCAAGCAATGCAGGAAATGCTTACAGTTTCTATAGCATATTGGCAAAAATGTGAATCAATATTCTATCCAACCAAATTGAGTTTGAAGTAAAAAAGGATAGAGACATGTAATGTTGAACACGCAAGAGCTCAAGGAATATTATTGCCATGAGCACCTCCTGAGAAAACTAATGGAATACACATTTAAGACAGTAAAGGGGTTAGGTCTCCCTGGTGGCGCAGCGGGTTAAGCAACGCACTATGAAGCAAACCGCAGCCACCGCAGCCACTGCAGCATGAGTTCGATCCCTGATCCCTGCCCCCGGCCAGGGAGGGGACCCACATGGCGCAGCAGATCTCTCCTGCCTCGCCTGCTACTCCCCTCAGCAGTGTGTGTCAGTCAGTCTGCCTGTTCTGCTCCCCACTCTGTCTCTGGTGAATCCTCTCACCTCCTGTGACTCTGGCCTGTACCCCAGCTCTTGTGTGCATAAATAAATAAATCTTAAAAAAATTTTAAACAAACAAACAAAAAAGACAGTAAATGGGTTAACAAGGAAATTATGGAGAAAGAATTCACAATTTTGATTATTTGTAAAAGTAGAAAAAAACCTAAAATACATCATGTAGCAAAAAAGTGAGTAGTAGAATGTAGGGTTATATATAATAATGGAGAAATTATACAATATGTAGGGGACTCTGTCAGGGTCCCATCTGTATCACTGCAGCCTTACCACTTCAGTTTGGTCTTACTGATTGATTCCATCTACTGATATATGTGCCCCTTTCCTGAGGGCAGTATAAAAGAACTGTCAGAAAATTAAAATACCCCCCCCCAGGAGAGGCCTTCAACAAATGATTCATGGAAGTTTGTAAATAAATACTCCAGATTCCTTTATTTGGAGAAATAATTCTGAGACTTGTGATTACACTCTTTCAGAAATTCTTTAAAACAGTCAGCTCCAGTCATGCACATAATATTTCTTTTATTGGTTTCTCTGTATTGTGTGCTTCTTCCTGCCCTATGGAAATTTCCACATAAATAAAAGTTACACCTGAACCATTGTCTTATGGACTGCTACTAAGGGAACCCAAATTAAGAGAATATAACTAGCCGAAATTGATTGGGGTAGAGAGAAATAAAATAAAAAGCATCGTATCTATCTAATTGCTTCATCTGTAATAGCTGGGAGTCCAAGAAGATAATTTAAAGTTGCAAATGCAGTTTTAGACGCATAAGCATAGTTGAGTGCAAATGATAAAACAAAAATATGATTAAGTAAAATTGAATGGTAGAAGTGAAGCAAAGAAATGAAGAGGAAGAAAGACTCTCCTAAGTTTATCATTGTTCAGATAACAGACAGTGTGTGAGAAATGGAAGATTAGTGTATTATTGTAAATTTACAGTCATAGAGTGAAAATGGCAAAGTAAGTCCTCCGAAAGTTCTTTCTTCCATAAAATAAATGAGAAAACTGGCAAAAATTAATCAAAATCAACTTTTTTGGAACTCTGGAAATTAACTAAAGACATACCAATTCAGGGACTGTTTGTCCTAGGAAACCAGCCGACAAATATTGGTCAAAGCAACAATATGGTACATTTAATTTGTCCTATTCCCAGTCTCTGCTTTCCAGAAGCATGGTAGTCTTGAAAAGTACTAACACATATTGATGGTGAAAACTGACAAGAGCAGAACAGCATTGACATTCTTTCAAAGCATCATTTCCCCAAACTGTCAACTTGTGACCTGACCATTCATTCTCTGGAAGACCGTACTTGCAAGCTCACTATATTTTACCTAACTTGGATCTTGACCAGCACAACAAACATGTCCCCAGGGACATTTATTAAAAATATTAAAATAGAGCATTGTTGAACTTCATGACTGCCTGAGACTGCTACAGGGCAGGGAGAGGGGCACCCCAGAACCCCCAAACCTGCCCTCTCTGAAAGGGTTCTGCCATCTGCAGCATCAAGACAAACATATAAGGCCTTTAATGGAAAGGAACTTTAATACAATTAGGGAACAATACAGAAAGGACAAAGAATATGGTTACGAAGTATTTTAAAGTTATCCATTTCCTTGAGGGTAAAAGTCCAGCCAAATAGGATTGGCCCAAAGCAAGGCCCAAAAGCCTGCCACAAGTTGGAAGGACCTTTCAGTAGAGACCCATAGAAAAGGGTCAGATAGAGTCAGACAAATCCAGGAGAAAAAGAGGAAAATCAAAATCAAGATGAAAGCTGCCATTGTTAACCTCCCCATGGGTCTCTCACCCACATCTGTTCCAACCAGTCCAAGATCAAAAAGCAAGCGCAGTTTCTTCACATGTCCCTCTGCTCCACATGTCTCCTCCACGTCTCATTGCTGCTCTCCATCCTGCTTCCTTCTGTCCTCCTATCTCCTCTCTCCAGCATCTTCTTATCCCTGCTCAGCTCCACCCACTTAGGACAGGAACTGGGATTCTGGAATGTCACCTTTTCCTGGGGACCACCCTGTCACAAGGTGATGTATAACAGTTGTGACAAACAATAGTCTCGAAAGTTAAAGCTGTGGCTTGAATTTCCATAGGGGCTTACAAAAGTGCTGATAGAGTCTTGAAAATTTATTATAATTTCAAGTACATCCTTTTTGCATTGACAACACCCCACTAACAAGCAGGAGTCATGGAGCAAGGTGTAAGATGCAGGATGCTGCTGAAGAGCAAGATCCTGGGCTTTTTATTGATAGAATAATCATACAGCATCAGTTGTGAAGGTAAAGAGGACAAAAAGACAGGGAGGAGTGAAACTAGAAAATGTGCTGTCATCTATAGTGTTGGGGTTGTGAGTCTGCCCTCCAGGTACTTCTCATCTGCTTGATGACTTGGTATTGTCATTGAGATTAAGCCCTAGATCCTCAGCCTTGGTTTCAATGTTACCAACAAGGCAAGGTGCTCCACTGATAAGCTTCTGGGGGCTCTTGTAATACATGAGTCAAGGCCCAACCCCCTGTTTCTGGTCCTACCTCCTGATGCATATACCCTTGGGGCTGATCAAGATTTCTGCTCTTGATTTATTTGAAAGGCAACTTGTAAGGTTTGGCTCCTGTGATTGACCAGATAGTTCTGACCTTTGTATAGGAATGCAAAACTGCAGATAACAAAAGTGGTGACCAACCAGGTCATTTAATTCTAGTAGACCCACCCGTACTTAAGGATTTTTGTACACCCAGAGCTGTAAACATGCTCAGGAAGGATATGAGAAGGTTCTAAGCTATTACCTTTGGTTCACCTTGAATCCTAAGCAGGAAATGAGGGATAAGACGAAGCCTTTAACTGTCTGGCCTAGAGTTGAAGGCATATCCAAAAAGAGCCCCTCAGCAAAGACCAGGAGAGAGTCACTAATTCTAAGCATTTAAGAAATTTTCTGTCTAATAGTTAGCTGATTACTCAGCTAACCAAGTAGACTTCACTGGTCACTCCTGAGATAAATGGAGACACTACCGAATTTAGAAAAGTCAATAAAAATAAAAAGACAAAAATGACAGGCAAACAATACACACTAGAGAGTGGTAAGGAGCTGACTTTCAGAGTTGCCACATTAGATAACCTCAAGTGTTTATTTTTCAACAATAAATTATGAGGCATATGAAGAAACAAGAAATCATGGCCCATACAGAGGAAAAAAATCATTTTATGAAATATGATCCCACAGGAGTCTAGACATTGGGTTTACTAGAAAAAGACTCTAGGTTAGCTATTTAAAATATATTCAAAGAAGTTAGGAAACAATGTCTAAAGAACTAATAGTGTGAAAATGATATACCACCAAACAGAATACCAAAAAAAAAAAAAACAAGATAAAATTATAGAAAGGGGGCCTCCCTGGTGGTGCAGCGGGTTGAGCTCTGCACTGTGAAGCGTCTGCAGCACAGCAGCACAAGTTCAATCCCCGGCCA
Source organism: Galemys pyrenaicus (assembly GCA_019455555.1). NCBI lineage: Eukaryota > Metazoa > Chordata > Mammalia > Eulipotyphla > Talpidae > Galemys > Galemys pyrenaicus. The sequence continues at coordinate 3,446,827 of JAGFMF010012069.1, read as the reverse complement.
GGGAGGGGACCCACATGGTGCGGCAGACCTCTCCTGCCTCATCCGCTGCTCCCCTCAGCAGTGTATTTCAGTCCATCTACCTGTTGAGCTTCCTGCTCTCTCTCTGGTGAATCCTCTCACCTCCCATACCCCTGGCCTATACCCCAGCTCTAAATGCAGAGATAAATAAAATCTTTTAAAAAAATTATAGAAAGGAATAGAAATAGAAATTCAAGAGTTGAGAAGTACAATTACTGAAAAGCTTACTAGAAGCACTCAGCAAAATAATTAAATAGAAGAATCAGTGAACTTGGAAATGAGTCAATTGGGATCATTCAGTCTGGGGTAGAGAAGGGAAAAATAATGAAACAAAAATGTGTTTTTGTCTCAGAAACTATCTCGATACTATCAAACATATCAACATACATATAAAGTGAGACCTAGAAGGAGAGGATAGAAGTAGAAAGAATATTTGAAGAAATAATAGTCAAAAACTTTCCAAATTTAATGAGAAAACATGACTCTCTATGACTAAGCTGCTCTACAATTCTAAGTAGTAAAAAAATTAAAGAGATCCACACTGAAACACACCATAATCAAACTGACAAAACTCAGAGACTCTAGAATGACAGAAACCCCTTACATGTGAGTCACAACAATATTAACAGTTGATTTATCACCAGAAATCAGGGAGGTTAAAAAGATTGACATGGAGTATTCAATGTAGGGTAGAGTGTGTGTATGTTGGGGAATCTGTGAACCAAGAATTACATGCCTGGCAAAACTACCCTTAAAAAAATAGAGGTTAAGACTTCTCCAGAGAAACTAAACTAAGATAATTCATCTCTAGCACACCTGTCTTATAAGAAACACTACAGGGTCCAAGAAAGATATACAAGTGACCATTAAACCCATGAAAAGATGTACAATAGCATTAGCTATTAGGAAATCTCAAATCAAAATCACAATGATATAATACATTCACATGACTAAAATTTTTAAAAAGTCAAAAAATAAAAGATATTAGCAAAGATTTGGAGCAATCAGAGAGAGCCTTTATATACTATGGTAGAATTATAAAATGAGGCAGCCACTTTGAAAATCATTCCAGTAATTTCTCAAATGATTAAATTTAGAGTTACCACATGACCCAGTAATTCCACTCTTAGATATGAAGATAAAAAATATGTCTTTACAAAAGCATGAACATGAAAGTTTGTAGCAATATTATTCATAATAGCCAAAAGTTCAAAACAACACAAATATTCAGCAACTGAAAAATAAACAAAATGGTGGCATATCCACACAATGGAGGATTATTCAGTCATAAAAAGAATTACGTATTGATATCTGCTAAAGATGGATGAACCCTGAAGAAATTATGCTAAGTAAAAGAAGATAGCTACAAAAGAACACACACATATTGTATGACCCCACTTATATGAAATCTAAGTGTAGGGAAATCTATAGCGACAGAACATAGATTAGTGGTTACTTAGGGCTAGAAAGTCAGTGAAGATATAAATACCAGGTAGAATATAGAGTTTCTTTTCTGAGATGATGAAAACTGTTGAGTTTGGGTCAATTGTATAGTGTATGAACTGTATCTCATTAAAATACAAAAAGAAATATTACAGGGAGTCTTTCAGGTTTATTTATTTTTTTGGAGCTCTTTAAAAGGTTTTTATTGTGTATGGTTGTTTTTTTTTCTTTTTCTTTATATATATATTTGACATCAATTGTGGTGTCTTTCAGGTTTAAATGAAAGGTGAATAGACAGTGATTAGAATCCACATGAAGAAATATAGAAGCCTAGTAAAGATTTGGTTGTCCAGCTTTTCTCATCACCACTATGGTGCTTTTCAAGCATTTACATGGAGGACCTTCTAGAAACGATGTCCCATGTTAATGAAGCAGCAACCTCTGTACTTTTGGAGACTTTAGATCAGGCAGGAGGACAAACATGGAACATGTTCTTTCCCTTATTACAGCTAAAATAGGGGATAGGTAGGTCACTGAAAATTATCAGCTCCAGGCTAAAGTCTTCTCTATGCTTCATCTTTGATATGGATCTTTGATATGCCCATGTGAGTCTGGGAATGTTGACATCTCTCTAACTCAACATATCATCTCTGAAATGAACTCAAAAGATTTGTTGGCCCTCCCTGTAGGCACGAAGGGTTAAGTTGCAGCACTATGAAGCTATCCACAGCCACTACAGCACAAGTTTGATTCCTGGCCAGGGAGGTGACACATATGGAGCAGCAGACCTCTCCTGTCTTGCCCGCTGCTCCCCTCAACAGTGTATTTCAGTCAATCTGCCTGTTCTGTTCCCCACTCTCTAGCAAATCTACCCACAACTCTGGCCTGTACCCCAGCTCTTGTATGCATAAATAATAAATACATCTTTTAAAAAATAAAAAAAGACTTTGTCCATGGGTCTTAATAAAAATGAGTCAAAAGACTTGCTTTTAATAGAAAATAAGTTATAATCAAAATGTAGTAAGTTATGACATAACATTAATGGAATATTATGCAAACATTCTTTATGTAATTAAGACTATGTTAAAACATGACATAGAAAACTTACCAGTATTCTGACATGCTAAATGAAAGAAACATAGAATTTTATTTGTGCTCTATTTATAACTTTGTAATGTAAGTAAAATTATGTAAAAATGAAACACACTGCAGTTATAGATGATTGCTATAAGAATATAAATATTCCTAAGAAAATGAAAAGTCAACATAGTGAAACACTTGGAAAGTTATACATGTAAAACATTGTCTTATAACAAAAATGAAAGACTAATTTTCATATCAAAAAATCTAAATGGTTCTCTATTAAAGGAACTCTATGTTGGTGTATAAAGTAAATTTAGACACATGAAAATGAGTGATTCCAGAAAATTAGACATAAAGAATTGGTAAATGTACACAAGGAATAAACCAAAAGAAAGCAGGTTCATGATCTTAGTATCAAATAAAACTTAGGGACAAATTTTAAAATTAGACAGAGAAAAGCACATTGTAAAACCTCAATGGTAAAACCTCAATGAGACTATTCATAGCAATGTTACAGAAATCAGTTTTAACCTTAAAAACTACAGGAGATAACAATAAGTAGAAACTCACATCTAATGGGAAATTTTAAATATATTCTCACTGTCCAAGGTTGTTAAAAAATGAGGAAGAGGGGCTTCCCTATTGTGCATGGGGTTAAGTTGAAGCACTATGAAGTTACCTGCAGCCACTGCAGCACGAGTTCGATCCTCAGCCAGGGCCAGGGAGGTGACCCACATGGTGCAGCAGACCTCTCCTGTCTTGGCCGCTGCTCCCTCATCAGTGTATTTCTGTAGATCCACCTGTTCTTCTCCCCACTCTGTCTCTGTCTCTCACCTCCCACACTTCTGGCCTGTACCCCAGGTCTTGTATGCATAGAAAAGTCTTTGGAAAAAAAAATGATGAAGATTACAGATGACCTATACTTGATCTCCAATTTGCCTGTCTAGAATTGCCCATCTTCTATCTTGTTCTGGTGCCCTAGAAACTGAACTCTTGTGTTGAGTATATCAAATGCTTCACTGGGTGTCCTTGCCTCTGGATTTGGTTTAGTTTCAGTCAGTTGGGGGGGGGCACTAGTAATAAAATAGAGAATGGATGGAGAATTTATTTTAATGTTTACCTCCTTGTTGAGTTGTTGAAAAATGATTGCATCCTTTTACATAAACAACAGCACTTGTCAGCTGGCCCTTTTCACAAGTTTGCTCTGTTTCAAGTTTTGCAACAGTCCTCCCTCACTTTCAGGTCTATATGTGGCAATGGCATGGGCCAAAATATTTGAGTTACTATACAGTCCTTTGTGCTTCCCTCTGCTACTGTTAACAATCTTTTTTTTAAACTCTCTTCAGTTACTCAATTCGCCCCACCTATTTCATATGATACAAAAGTGAAATATAATTGATAGGATCGAACTGATTTATACATATCAAATTTTTTTCTTGAAGAGTGAGATGAAATCTTTTCTCATCAAAAAAAATAAACAGTCATGAAAACAAATGATCATGTTTTGGTCTGTGAAGAAAAACAAGATGGAACAAAAACGTCTTAATTCCAAAAGGAAAATAAAACAAAACAAAACACCATTTTCTTGTTCCAGTGCATTAAAACTAGAAATTAAAAATATAATAAAACAAAAAACTGCTGGAAATTAAGGGGAAAGTCTTGTCATTTGAGTCAAAGAAGTAATACAAACTGAAAATGGATATTGAGTGCCAGGCAGATTTGTAAAAATCAAAACCTTGATTCATAGCAATAAATTTGTAGAACAAAAAAAAGACAAACATTTAAAAACAATCAAAGAAAAAAGAGAACTTACCTAGACAGTAAACTTTAGGTAGACAGGACAGAAGAATAGTATTTGCAAAGTGTGCAGGGAAAATATTTGTTACACTAGAATTCTGTATCAGCTAAAGGCATCACAGTTATGTGACAACCTGAGTTTAATATTTACAGATCCTTGCTGAAAGAATGAAGGGTTGTACTTAAGTAATAATCCAAAAGGAACATGTAGTATGCCAAAAAGAAACAATGAAAAACAATGGTTAACAAAGAAACTGATCAGCATGGTAGTAATTTTAAACAATTATAGAATGTTAAGAGAAGAAAAAAGACTGCTTCTGGTGTGTTTAAAACAAGAGAACACTGAAATACAACATGAAAATTGAAAAGTAAACTTTCACATTTTCTTAGTTCATTATTTGGAAACAAACTAGAAATGAGGATTTTTAAAATTTTATTTGGCATACCAGTTAAAATCTAATCAAAAACCACAAATGCTAATTTGCTTAGTATCCAACTGACATTCACATTTGTATTACAGTCAGGTATTAGACACCCAGTAAGTAGAGAGAAAATGGAGGTCAGCCCATCTCCTGATAATAGAAAAAAACCTACATAGACTATCTTTTGGTTCCTGTAGAAGAATGATTTTATACATCATACTATACTGAATTGCTTCTTTGGTGACTTACTGAGTGTCAAGGTCAGTGGCTTGTATGCCATTGGCACATTCTCATTCTAAGCATCTGTTCTCAGAATGAAATGATCATAAATAAATAAGCAGCCTTGTTGAAAAGATTAAGTCACAAAACAAGCATTTGGAACCTTGAGACATATAGCAGACAGCTTTCTAGCATAGTGTTGTCTGATTGTAGCTTACTGTATTATATGATGGACTTCATTTCATGCTGGCCTTTCTTATAGCTGACTTGGTCTGCTAAGCTATTTTGTGTGGTTCTAGAGACCAAAATATGATGAGTATTCTGTATGGCAGCACAGTGTTTTTCAGCCATGGGGAAGGAAGGTCCAAACCCGTTTAAATGTAGCTTCCTTCTCTTCCAAATGGGTATTTAACTCCCCCTCAGTTTCAAAGGCTAGGAAGGGCTGGGAGTTACTGGGAATTTAATTTGATGAAATTTCTGATTATTCTATAATGAAATAATAGCCTGGCCCTCAGGTATAGAAGCCATTTTTAATCTCTAGAGTTTGGAAAAGCCCTCCCATCTTCATTTTAAATGAAGTCCTTCTGGAGGGCCCAGAAGCTCAATGTTGAGGCTTGCACAAACTGAAAGGAAAAGCAGGGAAAACTCCCTCCCTGTTCATATTTCACTGCCTGTCTCCAGATTTCAGGGATTTTGCTGAGTCTACTACTGATAAAATTTGCTCTTCTCTCACTTCCCATCTAATTAACCTGAAATTAACTTTCTCATTAACCTACAGATGGGAAATATCTACATACATTCATTCAGTATGTGTACATCTCACTGGCTATGATTATGAACTAAATTCCAGCTGATATATGGAGAAGGAATAGTTAGAAGATATTTGAACTGAAATTCTCAATACAAAAATTGGTTGCCAAAGTGTGTACTCTTTGACTATGAGTCAATGCCTTACCTATAATTGTTAATCAAGAAAAATATTGAGTGATCTCAGGAACCTGCTCTAAGTTTCTATTGGTTTTGCCTCTTCTTAGGAATTGAACCTACTAGCCAACATTATACTTAACCTGTCACATGTAGGTTGGCTTATTCACTAGCCAGGAAACATGTGGCCTCCTATAAACCCATATCTATACTGAGGCCTTTACGTCTACTAATCATTTCTCATGTGTAAGCTCAATATTCTTCCCTTCGCCAAGTCTTAACGCTCTATTATTGACTGCCCATCATTCTTGGCACTAAATCTGAGGCAATCTCTGTCTTTTGATGAGTCCTAGGAAAATCTGTTCCCTAATTAACACCCATGCCTCAATTCCCTCTCACTTTACCTTGTCTTTTGGAGTCTGTCAAAATCCATGTATAAAGGCAAAAAAGGCAGACAATGAATTTCCAGTTTTATGCCTGTCTTAGCAATTCTATGAGAGATGTTTTGAAGCTCCTCTTGAAAAAATCTCTGCCAAAGACCTAGTAATTGTTTTTTATGGTTTTTCAATGAAGTGTGAAGTCCTTCTAATAGCTGGGCTTTTCTCTGTAGCTGTGAACACTGAGAAAGAGGCCCTTAACAATAGTACTGGGCTTGCTTGTTGTTGTTTTTTTTTTCCTATCTTTACCATCATCATTACTTTGGTCTGATGGATGGTTAGAGACTCAACAGTTGGATTATACCCATGAAGGGCCTAAGGACTTAGGGGTCTATAAATTTAATCATGTTGAATGCCTTCTGAATTTTGAAAGAAAAGAAAATCATCACAGAGTATGTATGTCTCTCTCTACTCAACTAGGCAATAAACATTACAATACAAAACTCATTAACTTTTACTCCATGCTGTGCATATTGCTAGTTGCTGAGGCTATGGAGATGAAGAAAGGAGGTTCTTATTCTCAAGTAACTCCCAGCCTAGTTGAGTAGAGATAGGTAAATGAGAACACTGTAAGAGCATATGCTCTGAGGACATAACCAAAGGAAGACACATGACTTTTAGGCATGTTATGTCATCACTGTTGCTCATAACACAGTGTCCAACCTTCAGTAGACATACAATAAATCACGTCATTTTATTATTGTTCAGGCATCCATAAGATAGTGAAATAATCTTCCATGTGCTAATTTACTACTGCAGCTTATTAGAAAAAAAAAGAAAGGCATCTATTTAAGCTTTTTGAAATAACTTTTCAAAGAGACGAGTCAACAAAATTATTTCCTCAAAAACCCTTTCATTTTTTAAGGAGGCACATGAAATTACTAAGTAAATGTTTAATTAGTATTTGTACTTATAATTGTAGTTTAGGTCAAATTTATGAGTCACAAGAATATTATTTTTGGTGTTGTATGTACTCTTCATGGTACATTGGAATCCCTTTTGTGTAATCAGTGAGGATAATATATTTCTGCCCACTATATAAGACTTGAAACATGACTTTACTCTTTTAAACTGTTAAGGTTTATTGTTGTATCCTTGCTTCTATAATATACTGTAGTTCATGCTTATGGCTTCTTTTATATCATATTCTTGGTTAGAAGCACAACCACAATTATTACACTGTTATTTGAAGAGAAAAGACCTGTTCTAGGACTCTATGCTCTGCTGCTATACATGGAGGAATACATAGTAGCGGAACCTGATGCCTGTCAATGCAGTTATGTATCAGTTGCTATTTTTTTTATAGCACTGTTAGAATGCTTCCCTCAAACTGAGTGTAACCCTCTCAGGAAGTCAGTTTGCTCCCCATTGCGCTCTGATTTTTTCTTTTATCTATCCAACTTCCTATAACCATTGGCAGTTTTTCCTTCTAGGTAAGCTAAATTGGTCCAGAGTTAATCTGGAACACTATAAATACCTGAATCTCCAGTGCAACATCAGGAGTAACATAGAATCATAGAATTAAATTTTAATGCAATAGACTAAGGGTCAGGTATGCTAAGGATATGTGTTTTTCCCTAATTCTTTCTTACACATAGCTCAGTCAAGTTTGTCCCATATTCTCTCCTATGTATTCTATGTATTCATCTAACACTTAACTATGTATTCATCTAACACTTAACTGGCTTCTGAAGGCCTGCTAAATTCTTGTCAACCCCTTCTCTGAAGTTACTGGACTTCTGAAGCTACTTATATCCTCTACCACTACCTAAGGCCTAGCTTTGATTGGACAGAGTTCACAAATAGGATGTCATCAACTTTCATCCAGTTAAACCCCATCATCTGACTTCAAAGATAGACTTCCCCAAAAGGACATACTGATCTTAAGACTGTGTCTCCAAGCTTAGAATATGTGAACACACCATACCTTCTGACAATGGATTTCTGTCCAGTCACGTTTGCAAGGGCAAGCCTCGATAACCCTCCCAGACCTACCAGTTCTACTTTTGCCACCCTTTCCACTAGCCTATGCTTCTGAAGTACCAAGATGTCTCACAGCAGCACTACTAAAGCCATGGGTCCACACACACCAACATTCTATTAATACTCCACCCTGCACAGTATTTGCTGAGCAAATGCTTAAGCCAAAACAAATAGGATCTTCTCTGCAATTCCTGGTGAAGGGATTTGGGGCAAACAATGGCAGAGATAATGTGAACTAAATATTTATACCCTCATGAGTGTATAACTTGATGGGGAAAAGAAGATCAACACACAGGAAATAGGAGTGGAAAATGCAGGCTGCCTGGCTTCTGTATTTTCTAAAGAGATAAATGTTCCCTCTCCCTACCTGGTTGCTTAAGCAAGGACACTTCACTCCTTTGCACTCTTATTCACATTATTGTGATCAAATACTACCTATTCCTCGTCTTTAATATCACTATATTTATTCTTCCTTTCCACCACCTGTGATATTACCTCAACTGGGATCATAATTGTTCACTTGTACTATAATTATAGACTCCTAATTGACCTCTGCATCCAAAATTTTATTTTATCTCTCCTTCCCTTGATTATTTCTATGATTTTTCTTTTTTACTTACACTGCTTAAAACTAAGTATTTTAAAACTAAAGATGTGTTATTTGTTCTAACAATACAGAATAGCTGGAATGGGGAATAACATTCCCTGTCACATCAGATGGTCATTTCCAGTGTTGAGTCTCAGTTCTAATCCTTTCTCCATATATTTCCATCTGGCTTATGATCTTATTCTACGAAAACAGTTCTGACTAAGGACAACAATACCAATGTTTTTAATGCAACAGACTTCAGAAACTTGTCATCTCAATAACTTGTGGCATTGCTGGCTACATGGTCCTTTAAGAAACACTCTTATTGGGTTCTGTATTAGTTTCCTGTTGCTGCTATAACAAATGGCCAACAGAGGGGATTAAAATATTTATTCTCTTACACTTCCTTATGTCTTATTTCACTGGGCCAAAATCAATATGTCACTAGGTCTCTGGAAACTAAGGGATAATCTGTTTCCTCACCTTCATAAAACTTCTGGAATATGACTACATTTTTGGTTAATGGCCCCTTTCTCCATCATCAAAACCAAACATGCAGCATTTGCTTCAGTTGTCACATTGCCTTCTTTTTGTGTATATACTCGAATTTTCCTCTGATTCTATTTTAAGGACACTTATGTTGACATTTAGTGTGTCCATCAAATAATTCAAGTTATTCTCTTTGTCTGAAGATCCTTAAGTGAATCATATTTGCAAAGTCTCCCATTCATATACAAAGTAATAATCTCAAGTTCCAGGATTAAGGCACGATCATCTTCAGAGATCATGATTCCACATGCCACCTGAACCAGAGACATAACACATCCAGTTTCCTTACACCATCTTCGCTATTTGCAGTTTGTCTTCTTTGCAGGCTTATCTTGTTTCACACAAAAATGAAATATTGGGATTTGCAGAAAGTTTAAATCAAATCTCTCCTCTTTTTAGGTTGTCTGATGGCTAATCTTATGTATAAACTTCACTGGGCTAAGGGATGTTTAGATGACTGTTAAATCACTATTTCAGGATGTATCTGTGATGGTATTTCTGGAAGAGATTAATATTTGATTCGACATACTAAAGGCATCCATTCTCACCAATATGAGTGGTCATCATCTATTCCATTGAGGGCCTGAATAGAACAAAAAGTAGAAGGAAGGGCTAATTCTCTTCTCTCAGTCTTTTGTGCTGGGATCTTTTCTGCCCTCAGAGACCAGAGCTCCTGCTTTGGGCTTGAACAGAATTATACCACTACTTTTCCTGATCTTCTAGCTTGCAGACTACAGATTGTGGGACTTCTCAGCTTCTGGAGAATTTGAGCTAACACAGATAATATACTGTTTATTTATTTACTATTTATGACCCATAGTTCATTTGAGAAATTGCATTTTGGAATAAATAAATTTAAATGTATTCAATTTAAACTTGAAAATTTTTAATTAAATTGAAAAAATATGATCTTAAAACAAGTACATTTAAATATCGTGAAACATATGTAGAGAAAAGTGCAAAAACCCACATATAGCTAGCTTAACAAATTATTAAAATATGAAAGCATGCAACTACCACTCAGGTTGAGAAATAAAACATTGCCACCAGCCTATAGGCCCTCTGTGAGCCCTTTGTAATTATATCCTCCTCCTTGTTTATTCCCAAGTGTTTCAAGTTGTAAAACCAGTTATTCATTTTGGGAAAGAGGAAAAAAATCCTAGCATCTGGGAACTGGCTGATCTTTTCTTATTGAACATAAATATAAACAATTTCACAGAACTCCAACATCAGTCAAGCCAACTCTGCAACCCTGTTGGATTAAGACAAAAAGTAGACCACCTTATAACCATGTCTAAACACAGACAAAACCATGAACTCTGCCAAGCCAAAAAATAACATTTTGAACATGAGTCACTACTCTCTCTACCAATTTGAACTTTGCCTTCATTGCAGTCTTTCTAGAGAGATTTATTAAGATGCTCAATCACAGAATTACCCCCCCCATTTGCTGACAGTATGCAATCCACAGCAAGATTGCATTTGAACACTCCCCAAAAGCATCAGACACAAACCAAAATCCTTGCAAGTCCTTTCTAGTGCCCTTCCACAGCGCTATTCCACTGTGGTATTTATTCTCCCTCAAGACAATGAACACTATATTCAGCTTGTTCAACTCTAGGAGTGTTCCTGGAGTTCTTTGCCTCAAGAGCACTGACATTTTCCATTTTTAAAGTGAATTTTGTGTAAAATTTTAGGATATTATATTAATTTTGTGAATAATCTCCTTAATGCTTTTTTCTTAATTGCTTAAGTTTTTAAAAAATATATTTATAGAATTACAAAAATAATTTACCACCTCTTTTCCACTTATTTTTCTTATCTATTCGCATGAATTAGAACTTGCAGAACATAGTAATATTTCTGATGATAATAAGCACTTTTGCCTTGTTCTGGCTTTTATGGGTGTTTCTTAAATTTATTATTGCTACACAGGATGCCAATTTGACATGAACATCATGTAAGGAATTATTCTTATTTAAATTTTGACTCTGCCACTGATGTTGTGTGACCTTGGGCCAGTTACTTAAACTTTTAACATTAATTTCCTCATCTGAATATGATGACAATATATTTATATACAGTGTTTCATCAAAATTAAATTCATTAAAATGTTAAGAATGAAAAATTGCTGAGAACAGTGCTTGACTCATAATTGCCTTATAAATGTTTAATTATTTTATAATAATGATAGTTATGTAACATATATAATAAAGACAACGCTAGTTCACATTATTACTGAACTATTATTTGTTATTACACTTGTGAATTAATGAAGAATTTTTGGGAAAGATTTATTTTTTATGCATACTAGATCTGGGGTACAGGCCAGAGGTGTGGGCGGTGAGAGGATCCACCAGAGACAGAGTGGGGAGCAGAACAGGCAGACTGGCTGAAACACACTGCTGAGGGGAGCAGCGGGTGAGGCAGGAGAGGTCTGCTGTGCCATGTGGGTCCCCTCCCTGGCCAGCGGCAGGGATTGAACTGGTGCTGCAGTGGCTGCGGTTTAGCTTCTTAGTGTGTTGCTTAACCCACTGCGCCACCAGGGAGGCCCCTAATGAAGAATTTTATCAACACTAGAAGTTGGATTTTATCAAATACCTCTGTGGCATCTATAACAATCATGAATTAACCTTTCTTAAGCACCCCTCTGATCATGCTACACCTCCATTCGCACTCACCCTATTCATACAGGTGATCTGTCCAGGTATAACCCAGGCTTTTGTTTCCAAAAGCACCTACTTCCATTCTAAATCTACTGCTCTGGATATAGTCACATATCTACTGCATAAAAGAACCATACTCTATAGTAATATCTTTGGCATGTGGGTTTACTATGAGGATTAAATCATTTATGCATTTTGAAAATATGTGAAATGTACAAGACAGTCCCTAGAATAATACACATGCAATATAAGCATTCCTATAATTATTTTGTTCTTATTTTCCTAAGAACATTTACCAGTATTGAGATATTGAATTTTATTAAATTACTTTGGGGAAGTTGTAAAAATATTTATATAGTAATTTTTTTTTCATTGGCTCATTTCTTACAACTCATATCTGATCATATAAGCTTATCATATAGTCTCTCTACTGACTGGAAAGCAAGTCATTCAGGATTTGAACTGTGCTTATATTTTGAAAGCCATGATCTACCTCTCCATTTGGAGATTTGGCTGTGAGGCTATAAGTAGACTTAAATGTTTTTCTTTAACCCAAAACAATTTTCACCAGATATGAATTTTTAACTTTTTCCAATTTCTTGCATCTCTGGCATTGATGGAAATTATAAGACAAAAGCATTGTGTTGTAGGTGCTAGAGTTTATTGATTTGAAGTCTTTTAATTTATTGGAGCAATTTTTTGTCAACCTTGTATTCCTTCTTCAGGGCCCCAGGATGCCACTTGGTTAAGTGCTTATTAGTATGACTTCTATACTGCATGTGCAAAATTTCTACATGTATTAAAAAAGGCTACCATCTCAATACTTGGGTCCTTGTTCTAGCAGTTTCCTGTTTACCAAGCATACATTATTGACAACTAAACAAGTATTCGGGGATCCCCTTAGGACTGCCTGAAAATTCAGAGATATATGAAATCACATCAGTAATACCTCGCCCTTTCATAATATATTATGTGATAGGTTTATAATCTCTCCTAGGGAAACAATTAATTTTTTTTCAGTGTTCTTCCCTTGCGAGAGAGGAGAATATAATAAATACCGCTTCTCTGTACCTTAGCAGATAATTGGCTGGAAAACGATTGAATGAAAATTGTTTTCTCACACAAGGTCACTTTGCTGCACATTAGCACCACTGAGGCATGCTTCTGAATACCAGGAAAATGCCCTTCAGACAAAGATTAATTAAATGCAAAAGTTAAAAGAGAGGAAGAGATGAATCCACAGAATGGCTTTCAAAATATAAATGCAGTCCATGTTAATGGCTGAGTTAGTTTTCAAAGCTAGCCTTTTGAACTCATCTTATTATGTATCTAGTTTAAAAGGCTTGTATTCCTATTAATAATGAGATTTTAAAATGAAAGAGAGCCATATAATGATCTAGCATTCGTGTAAAGGAAACAATTATTTACCATAAAAGAATTAATTTACAAACGTCACCTAATGAGCCAAGCAGAGGCAACACCCTTGCTTTGCTCATCATCTTTTATTAGATTATATCCTTCCATGGCACTGGAAAGGGCCGTACTGAGGTTGTAAAGAGGAACTCCCACAACTTGATGACAAGTTCACTGAGAGCAGCAACCAGGACCAATATACAAATACCTTTGACTCAAGGTAGAAGATGTTAGGACCCAGAAGAGAAATTACAAAAGAAGGAAAGATAGCACTCCTTATTATGTTTATGATGCTCAGTCTTGCTTTATCATTTTAAAACTTTTACAAGTTACAAGAATAAAGATGTATATCAATCAACAAGTCAAGTAGTACAGGGACATAAAAAGAAGTAGTTCTTAATCTGCTCCCCTTGCCTTCCATCCCATCCCCTGCTCAAGGTAGAGAATGTGAAAGGCTTGTGTGACTTCTGTAATGTGAAATGTGAAAGGCTTGTGTGACTTGCAAGATTCTCATATTAAACCACCCAAACCTTTCTATTCCTTTACCAAAAGATAGGATAGTCCTATATATCTTTTGGTGCAACTTTCTTCTGTTTTTAACTCTAGTTTAAGGTGTTAGGAACTAGAGATGCCAAAGCAATTCAATGAAGGAAACAAAACTTTCCATTCATTTCATTAATGAAATGAATGAGTCTGGAGCATGAAAAAAAAATGATCCTTGATCCACCTTCATCTTGCATTATTTATTATTTATTTTTAAAGATTTATTTTATTTATTTATGCACACAAGACCTGGGTGTAGGCCTGGGGGTGTGAGATAATTCAATAGAAGACAGAGTGGGGAGCAGAACAGGCAGATCAACTGAAACATACTGCTTAGGGGAGCAGCAGGCGAGACAGGAGAGGTCTGCTCTGCTATGTGGGTCCCCTCCCTGGCTGGGGACTGAACTCATGCTGCTGTGGCTGCCTATAGTTTCACAGTGCTGAGACTTAACCCCTTGCACCACCAGGGAGGCCCCTGCCTCTTACATTTATAAAACATTAATTTGATATGGATTATAGTCCTAACTATTAAAGTTTAAACTATCAAGATTCTGGGAGAATATAGTCATAACCTAGTAGGCAAAGTCTCTAAAGAGAAAAAGCACTAATCGTAGGTGAAAAATTGATAAATTGGACACACATATACATACACACACAAACTACTGCTTTGGTTTTTGAGATAATGTTGTAATGTATACTTTCACTAGTAGCATATGAGGATTCTGGTTGTTCCACATCTTGATCAACACATGATATTGTAAGGTTTTCAAATTTCACCAATATTGCTATTGTTACTTTTGTTCTAGCCATTCTGGTTGGTGTGTATCTCACTATGATTCTGATTGTACTTCCCTGATAACTAATGTAAGTGAGCACCTTTCCATTGCTATTTGGAAATTTTCCTCTATAAAATGTTGGTTAAAGTCTTTTGTACATAAAATAGATTGCCTTGTTATTTAAATTGATTTAGAGGCATATATGTATGTATATATATGACTTTATCACATCTTGTCCCAAGGCCTATGCTAAGAGGATGAAGAAGTGAGGCCCAATTTGAGACAAGATGTGATCTTTATTAAAAGGTCTCCAAGTCAATAAAAAACAAGAAGTTTCTACTGTTGTTATTATTATTACTGTTATTGTAACAGGGTGGTCCCAGGAAAAAAGAAAGTTCCCAAAATCTTGGTTCCACCCTAAGTGGGTGAAGCTAAAGATAAAAAGACTTCTACAGAAAAAAAAAAGAGAAGAAGGGAAGATGGAAAACAGCAAGAAGACCTGGAGGAGGCACGTGAAGCAGAGGGACATGTAAAAAAACTGTGCTTGCTTTTTGGTCTTGAACTGGTTGGAACAAATGTAGCTAAAAGATCCGTGGGGAGGTTAGCAATGGCAGCTTTCATCTTAATTTTAATTTTACTCTTTTCCTCCCAAATTTGTCTAACTCTTTCTAACCCTTTTCTATAAGTCTCTACTGAAAGGTCCTTTAAATGTGTGCCAGGTTTTTAAGCCTTGCTTTGGGCCAATCCTATTTGGCTGGACTTTTACCCTCAAGGAGATGGGTAACTTTAAATGCTTCACTTAGTAACTATAGTCTTTGTTCTTTCTTTATTGTACCCTAGTTGTATTAAAGTTCCTTTCCATTAAAAGTTTTGTATGTTTATCTTAATGCGGCAAATGGCAAAACCCATTCAGAGAGGGCAAGCTTAAAACTTCTGGGTGCTCCTCTCCCTACCCTGTAACATTATTAATATGGCATATAGGTTTTATAAGCACAGCCCCCACAGGTCTTTCTTTCTCCCAGGACCCTAATTCAGTTTTGCTGTGTGGGTCATGCTGGAATCCAGGTGAGGGGGCTTCCTCTGTCCTCAAAAATGCCTGTTTTATTCTCCAGGAAAATAAAGTCTTCCATAGGGGCCAGGTGAGGTTCCTAGCAGATTGGGGTGTTACACTCCCTTCCCCACTAGAACTTCTGGTTCTTTCTTAGCTGGTGGTGACACCAGATGTGTTTCTGCAGCAGCCTCCAGTACTCCTGGTTGTCGGGGTCTAGCTCCTCCAGCTTCTTGGGGAATCCCAAATTCATGTGGAACAGCCACCCAGGGTACGTGGCATCTGGCTTCAGGACCACACGTCACCATCTTTGTAGATGTGAATGCCCACGGCATGTGCAGGAAGCCAGACAGGGGCTGGGCACCCTTCTGGCCTTCTGAGCCTCAGCAACCACACCGCCTTTGTTGCCTTTGCCCCCCTTAATGACCGATATCTTGGCATAACACCATACATGGAGGCTCCCACAATTAGAAGGATCCAGGAACTCCTGGGGCCGCTAGCTGGCCCAGATTCAGGTAGCGCTGAGAAGGTATCTGGCCGCCATGATGTATGCTGGCTGCCTGTATTGATTTCTAATTTTAATTGAGTGCGATTGACCAATTAATCAATTATTTATTTTATTGTTAGTGCATTTGGTGAGGACTAGATAAGCAAGCCCAGAGTCTGTAGGGCAGCAATCAGGGAGCCAAGACCACGGACAGGTTGCCAACTTACAGGCGTGGGCGGAAGCTCATCCACAGGCCTGTAGAAAGCGAGCATCAGCAGACCAGAACAGCACAGACACAGGGAAGGTTATTGCCCATGGGGTGCAGACAGGAAGGGAGATCCAGGAGGCATGGGAGAACAATTGTAGCCTCAGGTGATTGTTTGGAGTTCAGGGTAGATCCTTTTTAAAAGGTTTCAAACTGACTAAGTGAAGCCCACAAAGATTATACACCTTTTGATAAACTTAAAGTCAATGTATTATACACTGAAATCACATTTCAATTCAATGTTTGTGAAATCCCTTTACAGCAGTTCCTAGATTAGTGCTTGATTGAATAGCTGAAAGAAGGTCTTTGGTATACTACAAAATAGCTGATGTTAAACTTGAATTTGTATTGAGTTAAACTTGAACTCATATTTGAACCTCAACTCCTGCCAGAAAAATCTCCCTTGAAGTTCAAGCCTACACAGATTAACAAACCAAATAGTCACAAATATTCTTGTGTTATTTTTTAGAAATACTGTGTCCAATATGGGAGCTGCATGTGGCTATTTACATTTAAATTAATTGAAGTTATATACAAATTAAAAATTCATTCTCTCAGTCACACAAGCCAAGTTTCAACAGCTAAATAGCCACTTCTGGATAACAGAGATATTTTCATTATCTCAAAAGTTCTGTTGGACAGTGCTATTTTAGAAACTTCATTGTTTGACCTTTAACATTTAGGTTTGTCTCCCATTTGGAGTCTATTTTTGAAAAATTTTATTAAGGTAACATTGGCTTTTAACTATATATGTTTCAGGTGCACAGCATTAAAATTCCAGTTTGGTATGAACCATAGGATGATCACAACGAAAAGTTTAGTATTTAGAAAAAGGTAGGAGTCAAGATAATTTTTTCTATATGGAAATTTGAATAGTTGGCCCAGTGCTATTTATTGAAAAGTCCACATTGTCTTATATTTCATTGCAAATTGGGTGACCACATCTGTCTTGAACTGGATGATGTGTTTCTGGGCTTTTTATTCTGTTCTTTTTGTCCAGTAGTTTATCCTTGTATCAACAGCACCGTGCCTTCATTCTTTTCATTATAATAAGTATTGATATTGGTAATGAAAGCTTGTTTTCCTTTTTCAAATTGGCTTGGGATTCTTGACCTTTTTCATTTCAATGTGCATTTTATAATCAGCCTGTCAATTTGCACAAACAAATTCTTGTTTTTTTCCATTGGGATTGCATTAAAAGCTTAAATTTTTTTTTGTACTTTAATGTTATTAAATACTGTCCAACTTGTCCAATTATATCCTTAGACACATTCTCATCAGTAATATGTAAAGTGCCTGCTTCTCTGTGTTCTCATTACCACGAAGTATTATCACTCTTTAGGAACATATGTTATTTGATAAATGAAAATAACATCTTGCAGTTAGCCTTTCAGGAAAGAATTACTTTTTCAAAAATGGTAGCCAATTGACAGGTCACCGCTGTGCCTACTCTGGAACTTTCCATTGATCAGAGGATGCTGATCAAGGTTGTTTGTCATGATTGGTTGATGCTGATGCATAGAGACAATTCTTCTTTGCCCTCAGGTAGGACATCTCTAAAAGGCCATTCCAACTTCAGAGCTCCCCAACTGGATAAGTTGAAGTATACCATAGTTCAGTCTTTCCCTCTGCCCAATCTTGCTTCCCTTCTTCTCCTATAGGTATTTTAGTCCAATGACATTCCCCAATAAATGTCCTACATTTGTGTCAGGTGCACAGCATTAAAATTCCAGTTTCATATGAATCATAGCATGATCACAAGAGTCTGTTTCTCTGAAAACCTGAAAGTGGTAGTTTGTTTAGGAAGTAGTTGTAGGTGGAAGATTCTTAAACAAAATGGTATTTGGGGATGGATCATCTGCAGGTTGACTGGCAATAAAGATTCCAACACCGGTGGTAGGTGAAGTATGGAAGACTCCTGGAGTGCGTGGTTGTACAAACAGTAATAGGGTGTGGGGTACTAGTAGAATGGAGTGTACTAGCTGATGCAATATCTCAGGCATTTGAGAGGTTCAGAGAAGTAGTAGTTTTAAGATAACAGCAGCTATCTTAAAATGCAACACTAAATAATCAGTAATTAAAAGTTGAATCTGCAAATTAGATGGTTTCCTTGGCAGCATAGAAAGAGGCTGTTCCACATCAAGGGAAAGAAAAATCAGAAAATTCAGCTTAGGATTTACTTATCAGAATATCAGTGCTCCAAAGAAGTTGAGTCCTCAGAAGGGTGGGCACACATTAAGAAATTCATGGGGTGTTTTAAGAAGATGAGTTTAAAACCATCATTGCCTTTCTGACCTAATAAGCATAAATGTTACAGGTATAGAAACGAGGAGAATTTGATTATATTACTATAAAATCATTTACTCCTTGATATTTATGACTAAGATGGCAATTTCAATTTAGTCTTCTTGTATCATTTTCCTTAATTTTTTTGTTTTTTTAAAGCTATATGGAACATTTTTCTTATTCAATTATGTAATTTTTGAGATGTATTAAGAATACTTAGAGGACGAAAATTTATGAAAATCTTTCCAAGGTATTAAAATAAAGTTTTATAACTCAGACAACATAGCCCCTTCATGTTTTTTCAGTACTAAATAAACAATGCACAATATTAGAAAACCTGAAAAATATTCATATGAAGGACAACTGTGTATGGAGAAAAGAAGGAAGTGAAACATGGGATTAAGATAAGAAAATTAATATTAAATAAAAAGTGAAATGAAAGTGTGTAGTCAACAGGGTCCGGGGATTTTATTACTAAGGCTGCTTCACAGAATACCAGCCTAAATTGAAATGAACAATTTCCTAAAAGTCAATATTGACAGAATAATAGAAAAGATTGCATTTTCTTGCCTCATGGGTCCAATGCAAGACCTTTTTGTAATCACAGAAGTCAGAAAGATATTGCTTCTTAGTCTTCCATTGTCCTACTTTTAAAAAAAATTAAACCAAAAAAACAGAGATACCAATAAAAACTAATACCAACAATCCTTTATACGCTTGTATTTTTCTAAATGCTAAACTTTCAGAAAATGAAATGACAAGAAATCCCTAGGACATTGAATACTAGGACAGAAAGATCATCTCAGAACATAGTTTTCTTGTTGCATGGTGGGAAGGTGAGCTGAGCATAATCTGTAGAACATTCTCTCCTATGAAAGCTAGATGAAACTACATTCAAATATTCACTAGGCTTTTTATTTTAAAAAAGCAAAAATGATGATATCTAATATTGTTTTATGTAACCAGACTGTAGCAGTAAAAATTCCAATATTAATGCACATTGTACTATGTTAAATTATATGAAAAATGACTAAATTATCACCATTTTTCATTCTATTAATTGTTTTCATTGATTTCACTGGCTATCAGAAACCTCTGCATAGGGTGATAGCAGGTGGAAAGTAAGACTCTACATTTAGAATTTAAAATAATCTTGATTCCAAAAGTGTCAATTTTATTCTCTATAGAATTTCCACATAGTGTCTACTACAGCTTTGGGGCTTCATTTTATTCAGAGTCCAGTTTTGTGAAACAAGAGTAAATTAAAACCAGTATATAGGTATAGGCACAGGCTTTGTTAGTGTTATCACAGTCAATTTGTCAGGCCTGGTGGATCACTGTGATTCCCCAGGGTACTGTATTTACTATAACCTTAAGGCCTAGGGAGAAGTTTGGAGCTTCCTTCAAGTCTTCCATACCTTCCCTTCCTCCCTGAAACTCCTGGAAAATTGTATGAGGATGGAGGCATATAGGATTTGTCAAATTAGTTTTCCATTTGACACTGTCTTGGCTAGCATTTTTACAACATTTTGTAAAAAAATAAGTTGGTTAATTAACTGTATTTTTGTGAATGTTATATATCCAAATGATGTTCTTTGTAAAAATAAAAATGCAAACTGGTATTTCCAGATTCATTTTAATCCTTCAAAAGAATTTTAGCAAGTGCTAGGGGCAGCTATTTCTGGCATATCCTTTTCAGGATATTTCCGATCTCAATGGTGTATTTCAACAAACTTACAGGGAAGTAAACAAGTGCAGACGAACAGCATTATTATAAGATAGTTATCTAGCCAAACTTGACTGTGGATCAGAATCACCTGGAGAGTTTGTAAAGCCAGATTATTGGGTCCACCCCACTACTTGAGACTTAATAGTCCTAGGGTAGTACCTGAGAATTTGCATTTGTAAGAACTTCCCAGTTCAGTTGATGTTGCTGGTCACTAGGTTGATTATGGAAAGACTAGGAGACTTTATAATCATTAGTAATAAAGATCTGATACAAAGAAACCTGCATTTACAGGGGACCAAAGTGTGGCAAAACCAATGAGTCATGAAAAGAATGAATAAAACTTTTGCAAAGCTGTCTTGTGATCTCCTTGAACTTTTGTAGTTAAATGAGCTTAAGTAGCGTAATCCCATTTTACTGATCAAAGAGCGATCACGGCAGGTTAAGCAATTTATTGAATTTGTACAGTTAACACAGTGCAAACCTACTGTCCCAAACTAACTTACTTAATATACATACTGTTTTCATACATATCTGTGCAGCATGTGATGATGAGAATGTGGGGAACAATATAGGAAGTGTTCTGGAGGAGATCAGTGAAATTTAAAGGATAGTAATTTGTAAATGATAGAAAGCAGAGTGTGAATACACTGGGCTACCATGGACAAAGATGAAGTAGTAAGAGAGCAAATGCCACATATACAAGATGGTACACAGGGATCTCCAGCTAAAGAGGTCCAGCTCAGAGGAAGGTAAGGAGAAGTTCTCTAGATACCTGATTGTACAACTGAATGCAAATGAACTCTCAAGTGTGAAGCAGAGAAGAGGTGGCCAACAAGCAGGTAAGGAAGATACTTCTAGTTTTAGTCTTGGACACAAGTGTAAAATTTCAGTGCAGAAGCACAGAAAGGTCATTTTCATAATCTTGAGTGAGTCATTGAAAGAGCAGAGCTTAACATTTAGTGACAGTTCAATTAAGAGCTTTGAATTAATAATGCCACAATTCTACAAGTCCAAGGTCTGAACAGGAAAACCCCTAAATTGCAGCAGACTTTAGAATGTCACGCAGAAAGCACCTAAAATGTCCTTTGTGTTCTGTGCAACAAAAGAATCTGTTCTTAGATCAGAGCCAATCTGGAAATTACTGTGTTGATAAAAGGAAAGGTATTCACACTGGTGCCACAGCCATTATTCTAGTGGGGCTTGAAGTAGCAAGAGGTGTTTAGGAAAGGGGTCAAAAAGGGAAGAATAAAAATAAATAGCTAAAACATTCTAAGAATAACAAATAAATAACAGAAAGTACAGAGTTTTCAGAATGTTTGTCAGAATTGATTGCATATAGTTTCTGAGAAATCACTGTAGT
Organism: Galemys pyrenaicus; assembly: GCA_019455555.1. Lineage (NCBI taxonomy): Eukaryota > Metazoa > Chordata > Mammalia > Eulipotyphla > Talpidae > Galemys > Galemys pyrenaicus. Next base: position 3,424,790 of record JAGFMF010012069.1, on the reverse strand, counting down.
GATAGTCTGACAAAAAAGACACCTGCATTACAGAGACAAAACTAGAATCAGTCTTCCAGAAAAGAGTGAGGGGAACGCGCCCAATAATAGCAAAAGGTAATTCAGAACCAGATCAAGATTCCGCCAAGGATTTCACCTCTTTCTAGATGGAAATTGTGCATCTGCAATATGCAAAATGTCTTCTGGCTAAAATATTTGATAGTTAATTCTCATTTGATAGTTTAGTCTCACTTGATAGTTAATTCTCCAGGGAGTGCTTAATGTCTCCTTACATAAACTTAGACATTGTATCTATCAATAAATGTAGCTACCTATCAACCTACCTATATCTATATCCCTCTCTATCATTCATCTGTATCTTTCATGGTCATGTTACAGGGCAACCCTGAAATAAAATGGGTTTGCCTGACCGGGTCCTCACCCACATGCTTGAAAGGCACTTGTGATCCACTCTTCAATGATGACCTTATAGGATTTGTGGTTTTGGGATATTGTCGGTCTGGAGTGGGGGTTGGAGTCCATAAACCTATTTGGTAATCCGTTCAGGACTGCCTCTCGCCCTAACAGTCAGAGCTGGCATTTGTAATACCTACCTTTAGGATTTTTAGGCTAAAATGTCTGTTTGCATATTCCGTGGTATGAATCTTGATTCTCATTACCTATTCTCAATCAATATTCATGTAGGACCCCGAATTATATTTTAGAAAATCCAGGGAAGTTTTATGTATATATACTGTTATTAGGCCTTTATCCAAATAATATGAAAAATCTAATAGGAAAAGATCTCTCTACACCTATGTACAGATTAGCACTGTTGACACTTGCCAAATCATGGAACTAACCCATGTGTCCTTCAATAGAAGAATGGATAGAGAAACTGTGGAGCATATATTCAATGGAATATTACACAGCAGGAAGAAAGAAACCATGGCATTTGAGACAAAATGGATGGATCTTGAGGTGATTATGCTGAGTGAGATCAGTCAAAAAATGAAAGATAGATTTCAAATGGTCTCACTCATCTGTGGAATATGAATACTCAAAAAACAGTTACAAGCAAACAATAGAAGAAATAAAAATGTGAACTTGGCAAAAAGATGATAATGATTACCAGAAGGAATAGGGGAAAAGGTGGAGGGGATGGTTTAAGGGAGGCAGATGTGGTATGGATGTGGGTGGTTTGGTAGAGGGAATTAAACAATGAATAAAATAAAAGAGTAAAGGAAAGGAACTTCTAAATCAGTACAAATCAAGATAACAAAATTCTTCACAATAATTACAAAGAGAAAAAATAAAAAGCTATGAAGAAAAATAAAAAGAAAATCCAGGGTCTCTTTGCATGTAGTTTTTGATTACCTACATGGGTAACTGAGCATTTGCCTGTACAACTTCCACAATTTCTTTTTAACTTTTAGATGCTCATTTTGTTACAAGGCAACCCTAATATAAAATGGGTTTCTCTGACTGGGTCCTCATCCGTGCGCTCAGAAGACTTTTAAAATAAACCTCAAATTCAGGCACAACAGAAGGGGAATAAAGTAGAAACAACACCAAGGAAAGAGAGCGATAAAAATCCATAAATACCCTACCAGATCTTTCAAGCTGGAATGCAGTGCTGTGTTGAGAGCTGACTCTGAATCAAAGGAGATGGCTCCAAAGGAAGAGAGGGCCCAAGGCTCACCTCTCTGATTTTCTAGCCAGCCTGGCTGCTTAACTCCATCCTCAGGTCCCAGGGATCCACTCTTTGATAATCATATTATCTGATTTGTGGTTCTGGAACACTGGTGGTCTGGAGTCGGGGTTGGAGTCCACACACCCATCTGTGTAATCCATTCAGAACTACCTTTCCCCCTAACAATTTCACCACAACATAGAATATGTTACTCCAGATATTCATAATCTTGAATTATATTATTCTTAACATAACCATAGACTGTAGACCTCATTCTATGAATGGAGAAAAAACAAGAACTATGCAAAATTCCCCTTCCTTACAGATATAAAATATATCCTTTCATTAATCTGCACTATCAGAGGGCCAGTAACTTAGACCGTGTTTTTCCCTGCCCACTGCCACTGCCATCTTATATTTATTAAATCACACTTTGGTTTATGTGAGTCACATATATTGAGGGACCTAGCAAGAGAAAGTTCAGTGAAACTGGTTGTTGTAGATAATTTGCAATGTTGCTGAAGATATTTGGATATTTTTCATTGCCTTGGCTAGTTCTTATTCGTATGACCCTAATGTCATACAAGAAATTCCAATCTAACCTTTACTATACTACTCCTGAACCACTTTGTGTCTTTAATTTTTGGCCACCTTGAATAATATTCTTCAATATTTGAGCTGATGACTAGAAAAATTAAGGGTCAGATTCATGATTCCTGTTTCATAAGACACTAAGCATTTTTTTCTTAATCTTATGTCTGATTTCAACTTGTTTTTCTTCTCTACATTTTCTCCAACTTCCTCAATTTCTCACTTGCTTTCTCTTTCTTTATTACATATATTTTGTAATTTATCCAATATTAGTTTCTGAGTGTGAGTTCAAGACTATTTTCTCCACATAAATTCATTCTCAAGAACTAAGAGGGTTGGAATATATCAGGGCAGCGGACACCATGGTCTTGGAATTATACTATATATATTCTAATTTAGTCTTCTTTCTTTTACTAAGTAATTATATTAAGATTCTTTTGTGGTGCTGTATGAATCAGTAATTCATTTCTTTTTATTACTGAATGATATTTCATTGCATGACTATATGTCAATCTGTTTATCCATTCCCCTGCTAATCCTGCTAATGGACATTTGAGTTGTTTCCAATTTATGGCTGTTACAAATACATTTCTGTGAATATCTATGTAGAAGTCTTGTATGACTATATCCTTTTACTTCTCTTGGGAATTATTAACATAGTCACTTCAGTTTTCTTTTGAGTAGTGTTAACATGGTATAGATTTCCCTATCATTTACTTTTAACCATTTATACTTTTAGATTCAAGTGTGCTTTTGGTAGGTAGCACACAATGGGGTCACTATTTATGTGATCTGATAATCTCTGACTTTCAATGGGGAATTTGGACAATTTATACTTAATGTGATTATTAATGTGGTCAAACAAAGTCAATATTTGTTTTCAACTTGTCTCATTTGTTCTTTGTTCTATTTTTTAAATAATTACATTTCAACTCTATTGTTGGCTTATCGGCTATCATAGCTCTTTCCTTGCTCTCTTATATTAGCTCTGTCCTTGCTATATTAGTGTTCAGTTTAAGGTATATAATATACATTTTAATTTGTTACAGTCTACCTTAATTTGATCTTATGCCATTTAACATAAATAAGAATCTTAAAACAGTATATTTCCATTTATCCCTTTCTGGGCTTTGCACTTTTGTTATCATACATTTTACTTTACATTTGTTATAAATTGCACTCTACATTATTTTTGCCCTTGGTTAAGCAGTCAATTATCTTTTAAAATATATAAATAACTGAAAGTAGCTTACATATTTATCCATATATCTACCTACCATCCTGATATAGATCTAGATTTTTATATGTATGATTTTCTTCTTCCTGAGCAACATCTTTAACATTTCTTAGAAGAGTCTTCTGGTGAATTCTCCCAGAATTTCTATGTCTCAAAAGATCATTATTTTACCTTCATTTTTGAATGTTTTTTTTTTACTGAGTAAGGAATCCAAAGTTGACAGTTCTTTCAATACTTTAAAACTGTTGATCCACTGCCCTTCTGCATTATTTCTGATAAGAAATTTGCCATTCTGACATTTGATCCTTTCTATGTAATCCTTTCTTTTCTTTGACTGCTTTTAAGATTTTCTCTTTATAAATGTTTTTTTAAAAATTTGATTAAGGTATGTTTTTGTGTGGTTTTCTTTATGTTCCATGTACTCAAGTTTCACTGATCTTGGAGCTCTAAGATTTAAGATTTTATTGCCTGGAAATTTGGGGACTATTATTGGTGAGGGGCATGCTGATCATATTGTCTGACGATGGTCCAGGTATGACGGACACTCCTGAGATATCAGGGTGCTCCACGAGGTGGCCCCTGCCAGACCTCCATTGTTTTGGCTGACATTATAGTTACCATTCTGTAGAAGGCATGATTAAGTGCTAACTGGAAATTCACCTACATGGGCACCGGGGGGTGGTTGTAAAATTGGCTGTTCTGCTAAACAAAATAATTGGCTGCTGTGCATTTTGATGATGAATTACTGATTGGCAAGATAAATTACCGATTGGCAAATAATGTAACATAAAATTCCCTAAAACCGATACCCGTAAGATCACCGATATCAAAATATTAAACAGTAAGAGTTGTAATCGAAATGTGGCTGTTTAATAATAATAACTCAAAAGTTAGTTATTAAATAGTTTCCCAGACTTAAACACCTATGAAGAGAAATTAGCCCTGGGAACCAAGGAGTGACCTCTGTGGCTTCGCCCATTATGAAAGGCTCTGTGTTTCCTTGGCAATGAATGAGTCCCACAAGCCCTTCTGACCTTTCTCCCCCTTTTCCCTGCTATTGTTTTACTCAAATCATAATCGTATATAGAAAAACTCCCTAGTAACAAAAAACATTACTAATCAATTTTAGGTTTAGGATATAATGAGGTTAGTGGCTCCTTTTAAAGATTAAAATAGGACTTAGGTATGATTTAAGTTTTAATTTTAGTATTTCCCTTTTATTGGGGGGTCTGTCGTTTTTTAGGTACTGTCTTTAACCCTAGACCTTGTGACTAGTACTTCATCTTATACTCAAAGTAAAAGTAAAATCATCTGGTGTGATTATGCAAAGTTGCTATGCCTACCTTGACATTGATGAATAAACTGAATAACCATAGAAACTAGGATACTAATAGGAACATGATTGTTTTATACATAGGCTTTCCTTTGAAACTGTATAGGTCATAAATCTTAGCTAAAGGTCATAAGACCCCAAGCTGTTCTTAAGAAAAATGTAACTTTTCTGCTCTATGCAAATGCTGATGTAATCCCATCACTTGCTTGTAATGTATAAAGACCTGCTGAAGCACTCAGTAGGACAACATTTGCACCCTGATCAAGTGTCAATTTGTCTCCTCAAATTGATCATTCTTCCACGCCACCTCCTCCTTTGGGAACCTGGCCTTAGCTGGAACTGGTCTCTGGCACATTATTTCTTTAAATATTTTTCCTTTACCCTCTGTATCTTCCCTTCAGATTTATTGATTACAAGTATATTGGTTGTGTCCCCTATCAATCCCTAGTGATCTGTTCATTTGTTTTTTATTTTTTTTCTGTGGTTTAATATCTGTGTTGCACATATTTCCTATTGTTATATCTTTAAGTTCACTAATTACATACTATGCAACATCTACTGCTACATCTACAACATCTCATCTCCTATTCATCACATTCACTGTGCTTTTATATCATACATTATTGGTTTTTTCCTCCATAATTTTGATTATAATCTTTATTTTTTTTATGTACATGTATCTTCAATGTATGTTTGACCGTGCCTCTAGCTTTTTAAAAAAGATTTATTTATTTATGCATACAAGAACTGGGGTATAGACCAGAAGTGTGTGGGGTGGGGGTGAGAGGATTCACCAGAGATAGTGGGGAACAGAACAGTCACATTGACTGAAACACACTGCTGAGGGGAGCAGTGGGAGAGACAGAAGAGGTCTGCTGTGCCAAGTGGGTGCCCTCCCTAGCCAGGGATGGAATTCTGTGCTGCAGTAGCTGAGGGTGATTCATAGTACTGTGCCTTAATCCCTTGCACCACCAGGGAGGCCCCTACCTCTAACTTTTTGAACACAGAGGATAGAGTTACAGTTACTGTTCTGATACCATTGTTTGCCTTTTCAAATATCTGTGCCACTTTTAGGTCTGTTTTAGTTGATTTATTTGTCTCTTCATTATGAGTTCTGTTTTCTTGTTTATTCACTTGCACAATAATATTAATAGGATATCAATCATTGTAAATTGTACCTTATTGTATGCTGGATATTTTTATATTGCCATAAATATTCTCAAGCCTTTTGTAAGATTCTAATATGGAATCCATTTTAGAATAAAGTAGAAAGAATTGGCACTTAAATGCCAGAATTCTATTTCCTATTACTTATATATTGTTGTATAATTATTTTATAGTTAACTGTCCATCGTTCTCTCCTAATGTTCATTTAATGTTTTCTCTGTGAATCTTTATTATTTCCAAAACTTAATTAAAGATTTAGATCTGATCATAAATAAATGCTTGAATTTGGTGGATCCCAATGATGACTGCAGCTCAGAGGAACAGAATGTCCAGAGAAGTTATGTATCCCCTATCTAGATGATTCACTCCAGAAAACTCCTATCAGCACTGGTGAATCTGAGTGTGCAGATCCTTACCAGTTATGTATATTGAGCCCCCCAAAATTTAAGAAATAAAATTGTATACTTAAAATTCTTGTCTTGTTCCTGGGAGTAATTAACCTTTACCCAGATGTAGATTATCAAGCAATTTTTCTTCATATACTCATTCTTATCATTTGTGGCAAGAATATTTTACAGTACTGGAAAATATTCTAAATGGAGAAAAGGTTAACTTTTCATGAGATTATGACTTTAGGGTCAAATAACTGATAATATTCAATCTTGCTTTAAAAATAGGTAATAACTGAAAGTCAGTGTAAGAATATTCTTTAGAAAACAGGCTGATAATAGATTTTCAAATACTTGGGGTGAATCACTAGAAAACAGTGATTGAAAATACTTCTTCCCTCATCCCCTTTTCTTTGGCAACAGAGGAAATCAAGTCATTCATCTATGACCACTCCAGTAAGAGGATTTAAGATCCAGTTAGGAAGTATTAGGAAAGCAGTATGGTACAGTTGAAAGAGCACTACCATATATTTTTTGTACCTGAGTCCAGGTCAACCATGAAATATATGAGTTTTAAGAGATCCTGGGACAATTTATAACTCCCTAATTGTTAGCATTCCTGCAAAAGAGTAAACTTTTCATTCATTGAACAGATTTTGTGTGAGCACCTAACTATTTGTACCATGAACCAAAAGGAAAAATGGCAAAAGTGAAACAGGTTAGCTTTGCCTCAAGGAACACTCAAGTTCATGGTCATCACAGTCACTAACTTGATACATACTATATACAACCTTTGTCCTTTGCTGCCAGGGCACTGATGGCAAGGGAAAGGTATAACATTTATGACTAAGACACTAGTGAAGATGGATTTGACTACTTTTTGTATTTAATTGCATCTGTCCTTATCTACTGAATAACAATGTCCCCAGAGATAGGATCTGAGGCTAGGATTACTTTTCTAATCCTCCCTTTTCTTTCCCTCTCCACTGAAATCATTGATGGAAGACTTCACAAATGATACCAAACAACTATGTCATAGGTTTCCATGTCTCAGGTACCTAAGATTCTCCATTATGTCATGTAACATCAAATGTCTCAGCTGTTTTTGACAAGCTTTCCTATAACTATCGTCTGGTTTAGAATTGCATAGCTGGGAGCAGGAAAAAAAAATGGTGCATTGTACCTTTGTGATATGCTTAGAAAAGGTTCTAAACCTGCATATTCATACAATGAAATACTTTTTTATCAGTATGATATGAACTACTGATACATACAACATGGACAAATCTCAAATGTGCTATTCTAAGTGAACAAAATGCCAGACTTACTATAAATTTCATTTAAACTACACACTGAGGGCAAAAGTACAAGGGTAGAAAATTGACCAGTAGTTAACAGGGTCCAGCAGTGGGAGAAGGAGCATTTTGGGGATTTGGGGGAGTGATAGAAATAGTCTGTATTTTACATAGAGGAAAACATAGGTAAAACACTGAAAGACATACACCTCAACAGTGCCTTCGAGGTGGCAGTCCCCAAAGCAATAAAAATGAGAGAGAAGATA
>JAGFMF010012069.1:3403963-3415759 GCA_019455555.1 Galemys pyrenaicus | reverse complement strand
CACAAGGGACTGAGGTGATGGTGCACGGGTGAAATGGTGGTGGGTACCCCCTGGGGACTACAAATGATGTCAAATATAACTAATAAATAAAAAAAAAGAAATAGTCTGTATTTTAATATAATGGTGGTTACTATATATACTTGTCAAAATGCATAGATCTGTACACTAATAGTGGAATATAATTCTGTGTAAATCATACCTAAATAAACCTGGATGAGGGGAGACTTAGTTGTAGGGTATGCCTAGTATCCTTCAGAATCTATATTCTTGACTCAGTGAATTTTAAGGAAATGCTTAAAGTTTTGAGCGCATTTGGGATGCAATCATTAGGGCAATAATGAATGTTTCTATTAAATGCAGGGGTTAATGGGATGAATTGTAGCTGTGACTTGAAATCTGGATCGGAACAATTGTTTTCCAATGTTTTAAGTGTTATTCTCTAATTATTAGAAAGGCAGCATGGTGGCAATTTACCTATCTATGCCACATCTGAGTTTCCTGTTATGGGACATGGATGACAATAGTACTGATCATATGGGTATTGTAAGAATTAAATATCTTGGGCCTCCCTAGTGGCGCAGGGTTTAAAGACAGCACTATCAAGCTATCAGCAGCCACTATAGCACAAATTTGATCCCTGGCTGGCCAGGTCGCTGACCCACATGGCACAACAGACCTCTCTTGTCTCAGTTCTATTCCCCTCAGCAGTGTGTTTCAATGGATCTGCCTGCTCTTCTCCCCACTCTGGTGAGTTTTCTCACACCCCACACCTCTGGCCTACACACCAGTTCTTGTTTGCATAAATAATCTTTAGAAAAAAAAGAAATAATTTTACAGCATATAAAAGAGTAACTAGCACATAGTCAGCTTTACCAAATTACCAGCATTTTTATCCCTTAATCTTAAGCAGTATACCTTCCCCTCACTGACTTAAATGAGAGGGAAAATACAATTATGCAATAATCCTTTATTGACTGGCTTATACATCTGGGTACAAACTAATATGTAAGTTGCCAAAGGTTATTCAGGTAGTGACTGACAAGGCTGGGGTGCAAAATCAAGGGTCTGGTTCCAGAAGCCAATCTCTTATGCACGCCACTCCACTGCCTTTCTAATATTAGAGAATATTAGCTAGAACATTAGGAAATAATTTTTCCCATATAGAATTCAAGTTTCATTTCCAGAAGCACTTGTAATCACTTTTCAGGTAGGCACTGTGCTCCCCACATTAATCCAGGGGGAAATTAGGCCATGTTCATAAAGCTGTTTTTCCCAGCCATGTCATAGCAAAGTACATAGGACTTCATTTTTGACAGGCAAATGAAAGATAATATTTTGTAAGGAGAGGAAGTCGTTTGTTTGTGGGGAGGTCAAAGGCAGGTTATGTCACAACTGATTAGGAGAGTGAGGTATCTATAGAACTGCTCCCCACCACACACATTATTCAGTTTCTTATTACTTGCTTTTTTCATGGCTTCAATCCATCCCATCAGTTCTATATGTCCTGATACTATAGCAGTGTCTTTTGAATCGCAATCCAACAGCAAAATCCTTGACTCACTCACACACAAAATCCACAGCAATGTGTTTTTCTCTTTGGATTTAAGTGACAATCTGCAGAAAATAAATTCATTTGGATATTGTTATTTATTGATGCTTTACCTTATTTTTTTAAAGGTATGGAATATGGTATTTTTTTTCCTGCCAAGTCCAAGTTAAAAAAATCTTTTAAAAAAGTTTTTGCATTCTCACCATAGATAATGTATTGACCAAATAGGCTGCATATTAGGATTCACTTTGGGCATCACATTCATTTCCAAGCTGAAATCTTCCCTCATTTTTCCTTGTCAAAGACTTCTGGAAATGTTATGCTAAAAATAACAGACTTTTAATGTGAGTAACAGGTTAACAAAATGAAAGTTGCTATAGAAACAGGATGCAGACTTCAGAAAATGGAACAGCAAGGAGAGAGGATTTTTTATCAGCAGTGGTGAATTGGCAAGAGATTATCAATATGCATCCTATAGTCTGTTTTCAGATAGCCTACTAGCTGCTAATAGCAATATTTCCCAGTATCTTCCTAGGTTTTAAGAATGGATGTGATCACAGGTGATCAGTCAAGAGGCAGAAAGCAAAAAAGATGGCTACTTTATGGATTTCTGGATCTCTTAGCATAAGCACAAGTGGGTCTATTAGGGCAAGGTCTTCATGTGTCCTTAACGCTGTCTTTGATTTTGATGTCTTAACTGTTAGTACTTGCAGGGTTGTCAGAATTATTCATGTCAACAGTGGAATCTCAGAATTATTATTTGCATGGGATTTGGTGTGCTTGGTTTGCTCTGAGTGGTGAGCTTGCAGTGTATTTACGCAAAGCTTTAGGGATTGGATAGCTCTTGTTTAACTGCACTATTAAGGGGTATTTTATTTATTGTTGCTCTCCAACTGCAACTTTGGATGGAATGTTGCCACAATTCGACTATATTCTATGAAAGAGGAACAAATAGCAGGTTTTTCTACAGCATGAACCACTTTGCTTTTATAGCCTGCATTTTTCCTGCAGTAAATCCAGACACTTTGCATCATTAAGAATATGTAAGTCTTGGCTTCATAACATCCTTGCTCCAGAATTCAACCTATGCTATAAAATAAGTCATCATGGAAAATATACATTCAGGTTCAACTCTCTAAAAGCCAAAACCCTGTTGTAAATAAGTTATTTCTAGTAGGAAAGTCAGAGGTAGTTTGTGTCGAATGTTTGCTATCTTTGATTCAGATGGTTGTTGCTTCTCCCCAGCTCACCTCCTTCAAATTACAATTTGACATCTTTCTCAACACATTAATAATGTACTCTCTGGTAAATGTGTGGGTTTTAAGTGAGATCACTATATTGCGGTGGCTACGACCTAGCTGGGTTTTTGCACTGAGGTTATACAAGACTCGAACTGAGCATGTTTCTTCCATCCCCTCACACATCTGGAAAGCTTTACTCTAAGGAATTTTGAGAAGGTTGTGGTGGATGCTATTCTGGAGCTTACTGAAGTTACCCTGGGACCCTCCTTCTCATACTATCTGTCTTGCACCTGGCTCCTCCTGTGCAAGAGGGGGTGATGGTAACCAATGGGGATGTTCAGGCTAGACAAGGAGAGGAAAATCAAATAGACTTAATCGCTCTCCTACTTGAGACTGCAGTTTCCTCCAAGATACGGGAATGGATCTCTGGAGAAAATGGAACCAAGATAGAACAGGTTGTTTTTCCAAGCTTATGGAATTCTGGACTCGAAACAGTGCCAATGGCCTTCTTTTTTTCCCTGAACCCACACAGAGATCCTGATGATATGAAAGGAGCACATTCAGAGACAACAATCCCTGATGAATTCTGGGCCTTGTGAGTATAGGTACAATTTATTGAGCTTTGACTATATGCTGGGCATTCTGCCTTATCATGTTTTAGCTCATTCCATTTTACAACATCCCTTTTACAATAATAAAGTAAGACTTATTCCCATAATGCTTAATCAATTCTTTTTTCACCCCAGCTCTTTTGAAGGCTGGTTATTTTTAGTTGAACACAGAAAGTCAGAATGACTGAATTCTCTTTTTCCTTCTGTCATTTTTTAATTTCACATCTTCTTCAAGCAGGGATCCTTGTCTTTTCTTCTCCATAGTGTTGCTCTAAGAATAATGAAGCTTCCCCTTTTTGTGATATTTATCTTTCTGTTTAATACAGGAACCAGTATGGTATAGTAGAGAAAGAGGTCAGCAAACTTTTGCTGTAAAGAGTTAGATAGCAAATACTTCAGGCTCTGCAGGCAAAAGTTTGTCTCAGTAACTCAACTCTTCTGTTGTAATGTGGAAAAAAAGCATATGTCTATATACCCAAAGGAACAGACATGGCTTTGTTCCGATAAAACTTAATTCACAGAAAAAAGAGACCTTTCCGTGGATCTGTGTTTGCTGACCTCTGGATTAATAATTTTAAAAAGTGGAACAAAGCAAAAAGTTAGTCCTCAATTCATTTCCAGGACCAGTATAATACCTTTGTGGTTATGGGCAAGTTAATTTATTTTTCTTTAGTTGTGGCTTGGTTTCCATAACTGTCAAACAAGGGTGATGACTTCCTCATGGGATTATTGTGGGGATTAAAAGAAAGAAACCTCTTCCTCAATTTCTCTCCTTTCTCAGTTTGGTTGACACTCTAATTATTTACTGAATTCCAGGCACTTGTTTAAATGCTGATGTAACCATAAGAGAGGGTGTTTCTTGCGCCCACCTCCTTGGAATTCAAAGAACATTACTCCTGCTTCAGAGGTCAAAGAAAGGTTTCAGATTGGAGGCATTCAAGGTTGACCTTGAAGGATGAGTAGATTTTTTTAGGTTGAAAGGCAAGAGAAGGACATTCCAAGTAGAGATAACAGCTGGAGCAGAGATAAAAGCTTTGTGGAACTGCATAGTATTTGAGGGAACTGTGACAAATAGTCCAGGACAGCTACAGAATATCATGATGTTTGGTGAGGTACCTACTAATAGGCCCTACCTGAATCCATTCTGCCTTCTTCCTTACTCATAGGTCCATGATTTTGTCCAGGGAAGAAAATGCACCCAGTTCTAAATACCCAACCCTCTAATCTCATGTGCCACTGTTCTAGTCAATGAGATCTAGGTAGAAAGCTCTGAGGAGAGTTTCTTTTTCTGAATAAACAGAAAACAACATCTAGGAGAAGGTTTTCTTCTGATCTGGAATATGGATGTAACACTTGGAGATTCAGCAACCTTTTTGTAATCATGAAAACCAAAGTCCCATATTCACAGTGACAGGGCAGAAAGAAAAAAGGAGCCTATGTTCCCTGTAGCATTGTTGAGCTGTCAGCCCAGCCCTAGTGAGCTATTTGCAGACTTTTACTATGTGAGGAAAAAAAGACAGCCCCATTATCTATGACCTCGCATACTGTATTTTCCATTGTTCACAACTCAACGAAATACTGAGGTACAATGGAATTGGAAGTGGTAGGAAAGATGCTGAAAAAGTAAATTTGGTTAATATGTGAAGAGTGTCAAATGTCATACTAAGGAGTTTAGACTTTGTCTTGTTGATAGCGAGATACAGTAGAGGTGTTTAAACAAAGGAGAAATAGAAAATAATTTACTTAATAGCTGGCCATTAAGCTCCAAGTGTGTGTTAGATTCTGTGGTGAAGTACACAGACAAAAATCAAGAACATGGAGACACACTAACAAATTCAAATATGAAGGAAACTGATGGTTTGGCTAAAGAATAATCAGAGTGGCCTACTTTTGATATGGTGGGAAAGCCTCTTAGGAGAGGTAATGATGGAGTTCAGATCTAAAAGGTGAGAAACTGGTCCAGTAAATGCAGATTATAACAGCATTCTAAGCAGAAGAGCCGGCATTTGCAAAGGTCTGAAGCAAAAGAGAATTTTATAATGTTGGTGCCCCAGATCTCCAAACCTGCCTACTCTGAATTGGTTCTGCCATTTACTGCATAAAGACAAAGCATATTCTTAGTGTGTAATGCCATTAATAGAAATGAACTTTAAAGAATTAGTATGTGTAGCAGAGAGACAGGAGAGAAAGGATAGTAGTTTCCCAATAAAACACCCCATTTACCCTTTCCCTGTAGGTTAATGCCCAGCCAAAGAGGGTTGGCCTAAAGCAGGGCCACTGAGGCCAAAAGCCTGCCACAAGTCTAAGGCACCTTCTGGTGGGGAACTGTAGGGAGGGGCCAGATATGCGAGTCTGGAAGGAAAGGAGAAAAATCAGAGCACAGATCAAGATAAAGGCTGCCATTGTCAGCCTCCCCAAAGGTCTCTTACTCATGTCTCTTTCCAAATGTTTCCTTCCATGTCCCCCAAGTCCCTGGTGCATGACCAAAGCCAAAAAGCAAGCATGGCTTCTTCTGCATGTCTCTCTGTTTCACGTGCCTCATCCAAGTCATCTCTCCCAACGGACTAGTTGTTCTGTCTAGCTTCCCCTTTCCACTCAGCTCCACCCTTCCTTTAGGCAGGGTTCATGGAACCACCCCTTTTTATATTACAGTTATAAGAATTCTTAGAGCTTTAAAAAACTCAGTGTGATTGAAGGTTATTGCCCAAGTTAGGAGTTGATTATTTTAAGATGAGGTTGGAGAAATAAGCAGAACATTGTAGGCAATGGCAAGGAGTTTTGAATGAAACAGGAACCTATTGAGGGTGTTGAATGAAGCATGTGATACGATACAAGCCATGTTTTAAGAGTGTTCTTGATATCGTGTAGAAACGGATTAGAGTGGTGTAGAACAGATAGTGCTTGTTACAATAGTCTAGGTGAAAGATAGATGGATGATGGCGGCCATTCTTTGGTTGTGATATTGGGGCTGGAGACACATTGACACGTTAGGTACATCAGCATGACTTCTTATATGGATTGAATGTACCATATGAGGTTAAGGGGAAAGAAGAATCAAGAATGACTGGCTATGAACTGAGCTTATTCAAGGAGAGTGATACTACTTATTGAGATGGGGAAGACTATGGAGAGGGATGTTTGTTATGGATGGAAAATTAATTGTTCTATTTTAGATATGGTAAACTTGAAATGCCTATGAAACATCAAGTAGACTGTTGGATATGAAAGAGATGCAATGAGATCACTTTGGAATATTGTGTAGAGAAGGAAAAGATAAGAGGTCAGTTTGGGAAGGTAGGCAGAGAAAGGATTAGAGAGACTAAAGGCAGGGAAACAGTTCAGAATTTGCTGGAATATTTTTGAGAATTTAGGGTAGCTGGAACTAGACAGAATGGAAGCATTGGAAATGGAGAAAAGAGGATGGATTTAAGACACAGGTCACAGGGAAAATCTACAGAATGTAAGACTTGATGGAATTGAAAGAGTGAGAAAGTTAAAGTCAAAGGCAGTTCTGAAGTTCTGCCTTGATGGTTGCCTCTATCCTAATGTTCTCAATCAGTGAACATAAAGAAAAGGGGTCCCAGTGTGAGATGACAAGTTTGATTTGGGTGCTACAAGGGTGAATATCAGATAAGTTTAAAACCTGGGGCTGACTTTGGAAAATTACCCTCCCTCCACCTAATCCTGAAGCAAATATTTAGTAACAGGCAGTAGATGTTTTGAGGCTGGTGGGAAGAGAGACCGTGCCCAATAGTCATGTGAGTTGTGGAGGAATTTTAGAAGGTTCCCAACCTCCACGAGAAGAGTATGGGAAATTTCTTGTGCGTGGTGAAATTCTTGGTCTACCTACATATGACCCACAGCTCAATATCCCCGTGGGGAACTTTGGGAAACTAGAAAGCCTGACCTGCATCTGGGGCTCTTCTACCTCAATTTACCATCTTCATAGAAACTTTATATTTCTAGATAGTCTATTATCTTTCTGGATCATATCACCGATTCACTGTTTAAAGGGAATTGCTGCAAAGCATTGGGTAGCAATAGCTGAACTGATAAGGAGAACTAGAGAAACCACAAAGGAGTTAATACCAGAATGGTAAGATTAACAAGTGGACCATATTTGTTGCAAAAAAAAAAAAAGGAAAAAAAAAAAGGGCTGTGGTCTGGAACAAAGGAAAAAGATTCTCAGTTTGGATTCTGGGAATGAAATTGGAAATGATCACAGTTCTAATTTCCTGCTTTCTTCTGTTCCTTCAAGTCAAAGGATGAAAGCTACCTGCAGTATGACTGTAGAGAATGAAATTATGAAATTCTGTCTGAGTTGTAGCAGAAATTGGGTACATGTAGCATTTTAGTTGTGGACAAAAGGAATGAAAATTAAGCAGAAAAAGTTATTTGCCTTTATAGATTTTTTTCAGATGCAGCAGGTTTTTGGAATAATAAAGATTTCAGAAGTAAGAGATATTACTTGTAGGAGGAAGTCCTGGCCATAATAATAAAATGAAGTAAATTTCTATCTTCATTAACCTTATCTAAAAAATTAGATGAAGAATACTTGGATAGACAGAGATTTACTTATGAATAACTGTTTTAAATTTTGTGCACTAGGGCCTTCCTGGTGGCACAGCGGGTTGAGCGCTACACTGTGAAGCATTCACTTTACAACAGTGTGAGTTCAATCCCCTGCCAGAGAGGGGACCCACATGGCCCGGCAGACCTCTCCCCTCTCACCCGCTGCCCGCTCAGCAGTGTATTTTGGTCAATCTGCCTGTTCTGCTCCCCACTCTGTCTCTGGTGAATCCTCTGACCTCCCACAACTCTGGTCTGTATCCCAGCTCTATATGCATAAATAAATCTTAAAAAAATTACATTTTGTGCACTGTTTTTCTTTATTCACAGCTGTGACCTTGGTGCGCTGCGATTGAAATTGGAAATGATCACAGTTCTAATTTCCTGCTTTCTTCTGTGTCTTCCAGTCAAAGGACGAAATCTACCTGCAGTATGACTGTAGAGGTTGAAATTTTCTACAGTCTGATTTGTGTAAACTAATCAGAGTTTTTAGAGTGTGTTCAGAGACAGCCACTGAAAGCTAATTTTCTCATTGGACTAGGCCTTCTTCAAGTGGAAATCACATGTTTTCCAATGAGGTATAAATGTCCATTAATTAAGGTGTTCAAGAACCGACTTCCTTTTTGAAACTTTTGTTTGAATGATAAAGGTTTGCTTGCACCAGGGCTCACCAGGAGGTGTTTAAGTATGAGAAGAAATTAATAGCTATATGTCACCATTTTCAAGGCAATCTGCAGTTCCTAAGTATACTAATTGCAATAACGTTGTGACAATGTAACTAAAATGGCAACTCATTGATTTTATAATCATAGATAAACTTTTGTTAAGAAAAAACAAGCTATCATATACACGATGGAATACTATTCAGCAATCAAAAAAGATAAACTAGAGTCATTCGTAGAAATATGGATGGAGCTAGAAGGGATTATGCTCAGCAAAATAAATCAGAAGGCAAAAGAAAAATACTGGATGGTTTCACTCCTAGGAGGAATATAAGGGAACCAAATAAGTGACCAAGGAAAAGAATAATAACAATAATTAAAAAAAAAAGACAAGGACAAATGGGGACATTTTGTGGGGAGGGAATGGGTTGAGGGCAGAAAGAGCATAGGGGACTGAGGTGATGGTGCATGGGTGGAATGGTGGTGGGAAACCCATGGGGACCACAATTGATGTCAAATATTTATAAATAAAAAGAGGGAAAAAAAATAAAACAAGCTTCCTAAACAAAGATGGGAGAAGCCAACCCTCCAAAGTTACAAATCTTGGGCCTAGCAGAAGGGAACACAGGTATATGTTTTCTACAGTCTTAGAGCTATGAAATAGGGAAGGATGTGATAAATCTACTCTCCGCTGAAACTTTTGTAAAAGATGGAGAAATACTAGAAAAGTTTTTATTTAAGCTGCATAAGCAGGAGAGGGTCTTAAATAAGTGAACACTAGTGAGAAAGACAAAAGTCTGAGAGAGCTAATTTGGGGCAGGTGCTCTTTCTCAGATGGCCTGGAGTGAGCCGTTCAGGCAGTCAGAACAAAATACCACAGACCAGACATAAACAACAGAAATGAATTTTCTATAGTCCTGGCTGCTCAAAGTCCATGATTCAATTTCTTCTGGGAACGCTTCCTGGCTTGCAGGTCCTTACCTTCTGTGTGTCCTCAGCTGGACTTCCCGAGGGCATTGTGAAGAGAGAGAACCTGCTCTCTGCTGGATGTCTTCTTATAAAAGACCCTCATCCCCGTTGTCACCTAACTTAACCCTAATTACATCCTTTAAAAGCTCCATTTCCAAACACAGTCACATAGAGGAATAAGGTTTCAACATATACTTGGGAGGGAGTGACAGAGGTAACACACCCCAAAATGCAGTGTGGAAGAACATCAAGGCAGGGTGAAGTATCTTTGTGCAGGCCCAGCCCAGATTTCTTCAGCCTGAATGAGCTATTACAAAGAGAAGCCACTCTTCCTGGTTCTATAAGGAGGCCTGAGAATGCAGGGAGTTGGGGGCGAGGGGCAGGAAGTTTAGATGAGAAGTTACTGTGAGGCCTAATTGTGGCCTCAGTGCCTTGCTCCCTCTGAGGGCTGGTTGAACCGAAAGTCATGGTACCATCTGCCAATACCTGGAGAACAATGTTAGTTCAAAAAAGCGACAGGCAAAAGATCCCAGCAGGAATGCACAGGACCTTCAGGTAGGAGGCAGGAGGCTTCCACTTTCTGAGGGAATATTGAAGAAAACAAGTAGGATGCAAACCTCTAAAATTGCAAGTTCTTAGGAATCTCTCAGTGGGAGGCATCTGATGTATACCAGATGTCATGTAAGAGTGGCTGCAGGTGATGTTAACAAGGATACAGTGGTTAGCCAAAAACCAAGGTTTCTTGATGCATTTTGGGCTAAATGGTTCCCTTTGGATATTTTTCCTCCTTTTATTTTTGCAGGTATCAGAGGACCCATATGGAGTCACATTGCTTTCTTTAGATTCCTCCTCCTTTTTACTTCTTTTTGGTGTAATATCTACAACAGTGTAAGAATTTCTAGAACCTCTCATCTCTTTCGAACACCTTATAACCACATATTGTCTGACATTTCCAGAATATGATATTCTAAAGATTGAGGTTCCTTTATTTCTGTTGCCAACATTTCACCTTTAGAAATACCAAGATCACTTTCTTCTAAAGTCCCTGTCATAATCATTTTAAGAACTCTATTGTCCTTATTGATGGGAATGAAGCCCAGAGTAAATGTTCAGCTTGATATTTTCCTTTATCTACAAATACAATATTATTAACAAGGAGAATCAAGAATGTGTGAAATACTTAGTTCACTAAGACTTTCTAGAGATGTGAATTTCTTGCCTACAAACCAGACACAGAAACAGTATTACAAAAGCATAGTATATTTATGAAGCCATAAATGTTGAAATGCTTTTATTCTGTTTTAATTTTTTATACTGACATAGTTTCTGACTTGCCAAAATGTTGCTAGAATAGCACAAAATATTGCCAAACTCATAGGTCCTGGACTGTTAGTATTTCACATTTCACCATATCTATAAAAATAATTTTAAATGAAAGACAAAGGAAGAAACGTGAGATGCTCCTAAGATATGCAAACTGTGACCCCAAATATGGCTACTCCGTTCCTTTACACCAATCCCTCACCAGCATCCTGGCTGGATGTTGACAGCTTCCTAGTTGCTAACTTTCTCTTTTATGACAATACATGAAGCTGCCCACTTACCCAGACACATTCTTAGAGCACTGGAGAGTAGAAACTGTCTAGTATTTATCTTTCAATTCTTAGTCTACTTAATTCAGCGCCCAGAACATTGCAAAAGTACTCAGTGGGTGTAAAATAAATTTTTCCATTTATGGGGTTGGATTTGTTCTTGTTTTTGTTGTTTTAGCATTGATCTATTTCTGAAACAGATGCTCCCTTTCATATACAATACTTCCAGTAAATATAGACTTTTAGGCATTTAAGTCATAACTGAGATTCCTAGGTCCAGAATCTATGAGTTTGGCACCAGAGAATATGTGATCATGGGGAATAATTCTGATTCAAGAAAGAACAACAGATAGTGTTAAAGAAAGTCTTTAAAAATAGTTTGGCATAAGACAGCAAAATTATAAAAATGTTACAGATCATTATGTGTTTGAATAGGGTATTATTGCTGGTTAGCTGAAAATTAAAGATTTGGAGCATTCAACAGTGAACTTTTAACCTAGTCAATACAGTTTAAATTATGGAAGGAAACTCAATTAGGTCATACAAGCAAATATTTAAATGTAAAAATATTAGAAAATAGATCATGGAATCTGGTTGATGGGC
>JAGFMF010012069.1:3389608-3403913 GCA_019455555.1 Galemys pyrenaicus | reverse complement strand
GAGAGAGAGAGAGAGAGAGAGAGAGATTTATCTATGAGAGATTTATCTATCCACTGATTTAGTAATCATATTTTCCCATCATCCTTTGAAAAACATTTCTGTATTTGAGAAAACTCCAGCTTATGAGTGCTGTCTTTGCAGTATTGAAGTCTGAACACAAATTCCCAGCATCCTTTGCAGCAAGCATGCTCTCATGTGACGTAGGTTCCACCAATCAGACATGTCTATGAAAGACTTCCATTTGGGAATAGCAAAGTCTTGGCATGGAGTTTCTATTTGTATCAGTACAGATAATAGCCAAGGCATTTGACTTTCAGTTGGCAGTGCATTCTAGCGCTACAAACGAGTTCCTAATGCAGAAGCAGTATTGTGCCTGGCAGCAATAATGATCAAATGGAGTTAAATCCTTGGCATTTAGTGCTTGGCTGGGGCAGCAGAGGTGGTTTATCCTCAGGCCAGTTCTGTGATAGGATTTTGACCATTACTCTAGGAAATCATTATTTGAGTTAACACATTTGTCTTTACCTATAATCTTTTTCACAACCAAACTGGAGTCTGTTGTTTGCAACTGCCTAAGGCAATATTACAAATATCCACCACTTAGTTCTTGAAAGGCAAGTAATCAACAATTTTGAAGCTATCAAGAGATAAGAAGAAGAAACACAACTTTTTAAAAAAGTAAATACAGAAACCCAAGTGGAATGAAAGCACTCTGGGGTAGCTCCTATTTCATTTGATTCCTTGGTTCTTACCTCACACCCACTTGAAATTCAGGGTTGGCCCTTCATAGGAGTTGCCTGAGAGAGAGAACTAACTACAATGTAAGATTGGAAGTGAATATTTTCTCTGAGGGTTTCGTGGACAGATAAATGAATAGTGTCCCATGCTTCCATTAGACGTCTCATTCCTTTCCTAATGTTCTTGTCTGGGTGACAGAAAAGGTAGGAAGGGTGAATTCCGCTATCAAAAACAAATTTTGAAAGTGAAAAATGACTTGAAAGTACAACTTTCCACAGACTGGGGACCATAAACTTCCAAAATTTCTCTAAGTTTGGAAAAATCTCTTAAAACTCTATACCAATTTTCAAGGGGTAGGAACTATCTAAAGAATATTTTATCTCATTTCCATTTTCTAAATGGTAATAAATAATAATAGCTGTGGAGAAATGGTGAAGAAAAAGCAGGAATTGTCTATGTGGTGTGTGTGTGTGTATGTGTGTGTGTGTGTGTGATACAAAAGTTATATAGATGATTTAAATGGCCACGAGCCAGCATGCTTTCTGTGAATTCTCCAGGCATTTCTCTCAATTATTTAAATGCTCCATGCTAATGGGTTTGCCCATCCGAACCCTTAGGAAGAACAGATCCTGGTCCTTTCTAAGAGCCAGAGAGGGTCTCTTTTCCCCATAGCTGACTGCCTCTATTTGTTTTCATTAGTAAAAATGAAAACAAATGGAATCCCTAGGTGCCCCAAGCAGAGGGGATGCTGCTCATCCCAGCCCTACAGCCTCCACTGCTGCTGCCTGCAGACTTTTGAGCTCATTCAGAAACCTTGTCAGCAGAGGGATGCTTCTGCTGAGGGTCTCCCATTCAGCAGCTCAAGCAAGGCACATTATTTTGAATTATTTTGGAAGAGAACTATTGGCAACCAAAGCAGCACTATTAGCTCATTTTCAACCAAATGATAGCTTTGTAGGAAAACAATCTCTTTGGATCGCGCCATTTCTATGCAGCTTTGCTTCCTCGGTCCGAATTTAGTCTCCATCTTCAAAACACTGAATCTCTGTCGCTGTATTTGGAATTTTGCACTGACAAAGGATCTCATAAATAGCTGCAGCTAATTGTTGGAATTTGTGTTTACAAAAGTTCCTTTCCTGTTTTGCAAACTCTGCTCTGTGATGTTGAAAAGCTACTTCCCTTCAGCAGATATTCCCTCTGTCTAGTGGTGTTCTCGTCTGCATTCATTTGTTCTCACCATACTATCCACTTATACAACAAAAGGTAGCCATGGAAAAGCGATTGCTCATCTTCCCTATGCAGCCCTCCCCACTAGTAACTTGCCCACCACTTCACTCCAAAACCACAGCAACCAAATTCTACATCACTGTACTGCAGTTATTTCTGCTTCAGGGCTCTTCACAGTTGGACACTAAAAGCATTGAGGACTAAAGCTTTCATATTTTCTCCTGTCACCACCTCCTCCTGCTTAAGCTTTTCTGTCACAGTGGGAGACATGACCACTATAAAAATTCAGTTGGCTATCAAGACAGTCTTAGAGCAATATTGACTCTTTTCTCTTTTTTGTTTCTTTAATATTTAAAATAATCACTATTTGCTGCTGAAATATGTGCACTTTAAATTTATCAGATCATCTATAGTATTATTATAGTCACATGCCTGGTTCAATCTCTAATCCAAGCTCTTCCAATAGTTTCTTAACTGATCATCATATATGGAACCTTAATTCTTTTTTTATTAATATAAATTTTTAAAAAAAAATTTACATATACTTGCCATCAATTGTAATCCCCATGTATTCCCCATCACCATCTCACCAGTGCACCATCACCTCAGTCCCTCGTGCTCCCATCTTATGGGACCTTAATTCAACAAGTGTTTATTGAGAGGAAATGTTTGCTGAGATATTGCTTCTGATATGGATTTCCTATTTATTCATGTTCTGAGGACTTTGAAGAAGTCTTTTTTTTTTTATAGAAACCTAACTCTTTTCCCATTTTCTTCCAAATGGTTTTGTGATCAGACCTCTTTTCTTACAGGGGCTAATGTGGAGGTCAAAGAGGGAAATGAGAAGATGAGCCTATGATTATCTGATCTGTCATAACTGTGACAGGTAAATGGTACGAGGGTGTCAGAGGAGTAAGTTTGTTTTTCTATGGACAGTTGTGAAATTCGACAGTGTGTTATACATCAGGTGTTTTCCTTGGTTAATATATTGTGTCTTACCTTCTGTACGAACAACTGTGTTGGGCGCTGCGGGAGATGTCAAGATGTGACGATAAGCTTTCTTCCTCTTTTCTTATTGCAGGTTTTCAACTAGACCAGAGCTTTGTCCCTCTCCAGTAGTGCAGATATGCCCACAGCAGCTACAAGAAGGGGAAGACAGTTAGGAGGGCAAATTTAGCTCCTCCAAGCATCCACTGATGATGGTAACATCTAATCTTATGTGCGGTTTAAATATCTGTGTTTCGCCATTGTCTTGTCCCTTCATGAACGGAGTGTTTTTCAAATCTGGGTGACACTAGTATTGCCAGAAACTTAAAAAATAAATCTAATATTAAAAATGGCCACAATTACATATACACAATGGAATACTGTTCGGCAATCAAAAATGATAAACTAGAGCCATTTATAGAAACACGGATGGAGCTAGAAGGAATTATACTCAGTGAAATAAGTCAGAAGGCAAGAGAAAAATATCAGATGGCTTCACTCTTAGGAGGAATGTAAAGGAACAACAACTACAAAAAAAAATTGAGAGCTCAAGGAAATGAAAAATTATAGTCAAAAACAAACAAGCAAAAACCACAACAAGAACAAAAGGACAAAGGAAAACCAAAGGAATCATTGTTGGGAGGAAGGGGGTAGAAACCAGGATGAGGGCAGAAAGAGCACAAAGGACTGAGGTGATGATGCACAGGTGAAATGGTGGTGGGAATTCCCTGGGAACTACAAATGATGTCAAATATAATTAAATAAATCTTAAAAAAAGAAAAAAATGGTCACATTGTGCCAATTTTATGATGTGTTTATTTTATAATAATAAAAAAATAGTGGACCCTCTACCTTCAAGGAGGTAGAGCATATGCCACACTTTTTGAGTGTAGTTAGGAACTTTCTTCAAAGAAATATAGTACAAAAAGGAGGAAGAAGGTGTACACAAAACCAAAAATGAAAAGACAAGGACAAATTGGGGACACTTGGTGGGGAGGGAAGAGTGGAAGGGTTGAGGGCAGATGGAGCACTGGGGACTGAGGTGATGGTGCACTGGTGATATGGTGATGGGGAATACTTGGGGATTACAATTGATGTCAAATATATATAAATAAAAAATGTTAATTAAATAAAGCCTTAAAAAAAGGAGGAAGAAGGTGTAACTGTCATGGAGAACTTGTCAAACTTCAACCAGCTGATCAAGGACAACATCAACCTTGATAAACCATGTTGTTAGCATGCGCTGTTGATACACTGTGATGAAAATGGCCCTTTACCTCCACGGCATTTTGCTCCAAAATCCACACTCCCAAGCTAATCATGAGAAAATATCAGAACTAAATAAAACAATGAATGTTAACACTGTAAGACCAAATTAGTGGTTACTAGAAAGGGGAGAGGTGTGGGTGAGTCTGCTGAGTGGGGTTAACTGCATGGTGAAGGAGAGAATAGGACTTAAAGTAATAAACTGAATAGTGTATATACAGAGGTTGATTTGTAATGATGTTCACCTAAGATTTATACGATGTTATAATGCAATGTTGCTGCAATAGGTTTTTTTTTAAATCAATTGAGGAACAGTTTATCTACAAATACCTAACCCGTAATCTTCAAAATTGTTAAGGCCATCAAAAACAAGGAATGTATGAGAAACTCAGAGGAGCCTAAAGATATATGACGATAAATATAATGTGGTAACTTAGATAGGATCCTGATTCAGAAAAAAAATACATTAGGGAAATACTAAGGAAATCTGAATCAAACATTGACTTTAGTTAATAAAAATGCTTCAGTATCACTTCATTAATAGACACAAATATTCTACACTAATGTAAGGTATTAATTGTAGAAAATGAGTATGGACTATATGGGCATTCTCTGTACTAGCTTTTGCAGTAATTCTAGTACTGTTCTAAAAGAAAAAAATAATCTACTAAATAGATAAATATGCTTTTATCTCACCCCAGCTAAATCCATATCTTTGGGTGTGAGATATGGGCAACTGGTTTTACAAGGTCCCCAGGGGATTCTGAGGCACAGTGACATTTAAGAATCACTGGTGCTTTGCAGGTCAAGATGCTGCGGTTAGCTCACTGTCTCATGTACCCGCTTGGCCTTCCTCAGCTCTTACAACTAGGTTTATTGATGAGCTGCATCTCTTGGTCCAGACTTAGCCCATTTTTTTGGGTCAAATCTGAGCAGGTAAAATAGATCCAGTTTATTATGAGAGTGAGCTCATGTTATAACTGGGGACATTTTTTTCCCTGTACCCCAACAAGACTTGGAAAAGCCAGCAATCCCTGGCTTTGTCTAGCTAGCCATGCCCCAGTGTGTAGGAATATGCTGCCATGTGGCTTCCTTTTCTGTGGATTCTTTGTAACTACTTATAGCAAGATCCCTCTGGGGAGCTTGTTCTAGCAGGGGAGTGCAGCTACTTACATACCCTTGACCGAAGAAGGGTCCACCTCCATTGGGCAAAGGCTGTCCTCTCCACAGAGCACGCAGCTTCCGGATGATGCACATGGAGCTGTGAGGGAGGAAGGGGATACCAACTAGCCTGAGGAGTCAGCCTAATCCACTCTAGGGATCAATGGGGTGACAGATGTCACAGCCAGATTACCCTCACACCCAAGATTCCTTTTGGGTAGGGGACTCAGATTTCTGTAGATACCTCCTCTTTCCTAGTTCATTGATTAAAACCTTTGTCTCCTCATCCACTGATGAGGGTAGAAAGAGCCACTAAAATTATTCTGCTTGACTTCTGTGTCATTGACTGAAATTTGTCTTTAAATTTTTCCTGCCCAGTATCATCTGCCAGATAAGACCTCCTGAGTTCTGTGTCATGAAGTGCACAACTTCCTACCCTGCTCTACAGCCTCTAGGTAAGCTTCTCCAGTCCACTCTTGGGATGATCTAGAAATATGATCTTAGTAAACTTCATCTTGATAACCTTCTTTTGCTCACCACAACATGCTAAGGTTTGCACCCATTACCATTACAACAACGGTCCTGTCAAGTCAAAATTCCCTTTTCCTGTCGCTCACTTTGTACCTTTAATGGACGTGCCACTCTATAATCCAAATAATTTAGTCTGCAAATATTTTCACAATTCCTGCTCTTGAGTAAAACTTCATCTTTATCACTCATTCCACTCTGCTCCATTTTATCTGCATGTTCTTCTTGTTCTTTGTTTCTGCCATTCCTAATAAAGTTCATTCAATTCCTTGTCTCATCTATATCATTTAAAGACAACTTGTCACTTGAAGAATGGCCAACAATCTTGTGGGGAAAGAGAATTTAGAAGAAGAAGAGATAATGCAGGAAATAGAAGATAAAAGAAAAAGGCCTGTAATTACTTTGCTAAAAGAGAGTGAAAATACTTCATCTAGGAAACAGAGCAGAATCTACATTTAAAAAACATAAGAAAGAATTCATAGAATTAATATCATATAGAAAATTTTAATGTCATTAGAAAAGGTGTTCTCTGTTTGATGTTTGTACTTTCATTTCTGGACAGGGGGTTGACAGGTAACCTTCTTGCCTTCTTGAAAGGAAAAATCAGGCAGAACTTTCTTTAGCTTCCTCTACTATGTATGTGCGGTGGCTCTGTGGTCCTTTACCATGTAGCTGATTGGATAAACATATCTAAAGTGATGGCAGGGCCATTCATATCTTCGCAGGGCCACTTAAGGAAGATCAATATTTAAGCTGAGGACCAGAAAGTTCCTTTTCTGCTTTAGGCCAAATAAGATTCTTAAGTCTGGATCTTACCTGAGGGCCCTATACTTGGTGAATCTTTTGGGATCAATTGTTAAGCTAGTAATTATTATTACTATTTGGGCCTCATCTCATTCCTGATTTTGTGTGTATGCTTCAACAAACAGAATTCCAGTTGGGGGCAGCGTGGAGCATAACCAGAACTCCTGATATCTTTTCTTCCAATAAGTAGAAAGAAGGGTCAAAAAGTAAGGTACACCTCACACATGTATGTTTAAGGAATTTCAGTGACTAAAGATAAAACAAAATACAATGAATTCAAACATTATATTAGTACGTCCATATGCCTCTGCATTCTACCTCCTCAGAGCTTATTATTCTATACCTTCCTACCCATTGTTCTTGGCAAAGAAAACAATAACAGCAAAAAAAAAAAGTTTTATGGGGTACTTACTTTGTGCTAGGCATTTGTGCTAAGTAATTTACAAATACTATTTCATTCAACCCTCATGAAAAAGATTCCAAGAGATGAGTGTAATTGTCACCTTCATTTTACAGCTTAGACAACCAAGGTGCAAGGGGATCAAGTAATTTTGCCCCTGATCCAGTAAGAGAGGGGGCACAGATAAAACGGATAACTGACTTCAGGCAATGTTCTGATTCCTAAATTTACTGTCCATAGTGCTTAGAGAAATACTAGTTGTTTGCCTAGAGTCTCCTTACAAGTCCCTTTTGAGCACTCATCTGTTCCTAAGACTAACTCAATTATTTCTTCCATGATGCAGTCCTCTCTCAAAATTCCTCTCTTTCTTTCCTTCAAATTCTCGATTCTTTAAATACCCTTATGTGTTAGGTCAGGTTCCCTAAAAGCATACAGAAAGATAAAATTTTATGTGCTAGTGATTTATGAAGATACTGCTCCCAGGAAATCTGATAAGGGACTAAGGAAGATGGACAGGCAAGGGGAGGAAGTCAAGTAAGGGAGAAATTTCAAGCAAGCCTTGGGGGTGATCATTCAGAGGAGTTCCAGAGTATACATGACATCTCAGAATTTACCGTGGCCAAGGCAAGGGAACTAGACTTTCCCCATGGTTGACAGTCACTGGCTAAGCCCCACATTCCTAGAAGTTTTAAGCTTCTGGGCAAACCAGGCTTTTAGTATGTCATGGAAAAATGACTCAAAGGGCCAAGGAGAATTCTCTAGTATGAACATGGAAGCAATGGGTCCTTAAAAGCAAAGCTATTCAAAAAGTGAGGAGTGGCTCACAGAAACAAGAAAAGGGATTTGAGGGTATCTGATCAAGCCCCAATAGCATGACAGTTTCTGTAATAGAATTTATGACATCTCCTTATCTGCTCTATTCTTTATTTTAATATGTGTATTCTTTACTGTACTACTTGACACACCTTCCATCTTTTTTATTTGTACTTAACAAATTTTATTTGTATTTAATTCACCTTAGTTGTAAAGAGAGGCCATGAACAGACTTGTGAATTCTCAATTCATTTTTTTTATTTCTCTGAAAACTTCTTTTTCCCTTGGGTCTCCCTGGTGGCACAGGGGTTAAGTCGCAGCATTATGAAGCTATCCACAGCCACTGCAGCACGTTTTCAATCCCTAGCCAGGGAGGTGACCCACATGGCTCAGCAGACCTCTCCTGTCGCCCTCCTCAGCAGTGTATTTCAGTAGATCTACCTGTTTTGTTCTCCACTCTGTCTCTGGTGAATCCTCTTACCACCACCCCCCCACCCCCAACTATACCCCAGGTCTTGCATGCATGCATAAATATTTTTTTAAAAAAAATCTTCTCCCTCCCTATCACCTATGCTGGGACCTGTTATTTATAAAATGCCCAAACACATTGACCTTGATGGAGAATTCCATTGTAACTATGATGAGTGGGTGCTGAGGACTAGGTTAAGAGCACTTCCAAGGGTTATTTTCACTTTAATAGAGAACTTATTACTGAACACCCAAGCTAACCATTCTACCCTTGTAGAACCAAAGAAGTTTCTGACCACTCATCTCTTTCTCCCTTCCCAATCTCTATACTGAATATGGAAAATGTGAGGGTGACTTTGTAGGTGACATAAGGTAAAAGCAGCTAGTGTAATCATAATGTGCATACATGAATAGCTCATTTCACAACATCAAGATGGAGAGAAAGCTCTGCATGTTGAGTTGCTGCCAATGCAATTGTGAATTGTGAATTGCTGTCTGTGAGACAATCTGCTCAGAGGCTCAGAAAATCGTTCTGCATCAATGCCTGCTCAGTGCTGGAAGATGACTCTAGTGCAGAGCCACTGGGTTCTCACAGAATACAGATAGCAAGAACCAAAATAAAGAGGGATCCCCAAAAATACTTGTGTTATAAAGTAGAAGTGAAAGATAATTCTTTATCAAATTTCTATATACTAGTATTCAACATTACAGAGTATTTCCATTCATCAAACTGGTAAGGTAGATATGGTGTGATAGGTTATAGTATATTGACACTCTATGTTAGATGTGATATGATAATGTTAGAGATGTGTTATCTAGTTTATGCTCATCATACCCTTTGATGTAAAATTTTGACATCATCCCTGTTTTCTATATGGAGAAACCAGGGTCTGCGAACTTAAATCCTGTCACCAAGGTCAGGCAACCTACAGTTTGTAGAGATCAGAGAGATCCAAGCACAGAAATAAATGACTGATATGAACCTCTTCTCTCAGACATCCTGCCCTTGGTGTACCCACACGGGATCAGAACCCAAATGTTCTTCCATCAAACTCTCAGCAACATCATCTAATCATTTTGAAAGTCCCACATCAAAGATAATGCTCCTCCCAAAGGAACCTTAAAATACCTAAACAGCACTTAACACAAGCCTCTTAAATCCTTCTTCAGAATCCCTGATCATGTAAAGCTCTGCGGAAGCTTATGCTAATTATAAATAGAATGTTAGAGCGTGAAGATCATAATAAGAAAGGAGGGAGAGTGTTTATCCTATTTAAAAAATGATTTGATATATACATGTGTTTGAAAACATTGGAATCAATTCTCTAAAATTGAAGGTTATGTACATAGACCTTTGTTCTAGAATATGTGGTTAGTCATTAATCCATCTAGGTGTACATGTAGAGAGCAATAGATATATAATTCTAGAGTTGAGGCCTTCCATTATTTCAAGCTAGTTTTACCTCTATCAAGGCTATTTAATTAAACCTTTAATTGAATAACTTTCAATTAGACTCTTAATTAAACTGAGTGCTATTTTTTTTCTTAAAGCAATGATGATTTCTGGTATGTGCAGCTGCTGAAGGTAGACAGGGTTTTAAATTTCATTCACTATGTTAAGCCTTGTTTCATTCTTTTTTGGATTAATGATCAATATTCTGGAGCAGAAAATATTATATGTCTTTCTAATGATGTCGGAGTTCTAACAAAAAGCAGGTGGCATATTTAAATTTTTTTTGAGGAGGTTGATGGGATAATTTGAGGAAAAGTTCACAAAAGCCTGTTTATAAAAATATGGGCCAGGCATGGGGAAACCATAAAGGTGGGAACAGTATGTAGGGCTAGTAACAAGGTCATTGGCACATTACCCATCCTCTAGCCTAGCCCACAGGGTTTTGGCGAGAATACCATTACCAGAACCTACACACCCAGGGGTGATAAAGCTACTGACAGGAGTAAGATGTAGATGGTTTGCTCTTGCAGGAAGAAAACTGAGGGAAAAAAAACTCCAAACTTATTTCCCTCTTTCCTGCCAATCCCGTCTCGCCCCCACTAGTGAGCCCAGTAGGAAGCCAGAGGGCCAGGAAGCCCACATATGGCCCACCCAGGTCTACACCCCAGGGTACCAAGTGAGGATATTGGCATGCTCCGTAAACAGTGTCCCTGCAGTGTGGGAACCAGGCACCCTTCATCTCTGCATCCTCTACACATAGCAGGGGCTCAGCTAAAGTGGAATGAAGGAGTGACGATTCCTACTGTTGGAAAAGAGCTCATCAGTGTAATCTGTGGGAAATTAAAAGAACAAAACCAGAGCTTTTGTGTTATTCTTAAGTACATCAATCAGATTTACTTCAAAAGCCACTAATTTAATGCTTCCTCAAAATAAGAAAATGATGGGCCTACTCAGGGGTATGTCTATCTTTTGAGTTTAGCATCAGAGATTGATTTCATCTGTGTCTCTTTGGTTTCATTAATTCAAACATTTTTGCCTTCACTTATTCTGATGTAAGTGCCCACCTATTAGACCTGTTCACAGAAATAAACTCACTTTGGAACTTTATTTTGGGATGTTTCTTTTTTTCCCCCTATCTCTCCATCTTCTCCACACTTTCCCCCTTTTCCTTTCCCATGGAGATAGAGGGAAATTCACTTGGAACAAAACCCAGGAAATCAAGTCTCTTTGTCATTCCATTCTGGCCCAGGTGTGTAACACCACTGGCGCGCGCCGTCAGCTCTGTATGATCTCCAGATCCAGCCCAACATGACTTTCTCTTACACCGCGAGGCAGAAACCAATCAGAATGTCTGCCCTTCTACAGTCACACCCTGTACACAAATTCTTAGATACTGGAGAAGGCTCCAGTGGCCTGTGGCTCAAGTTGCCTTCAAGTATTTTTATCTACTCCAGGGTTGTGTTCAAAGGAAACTTTGCTCTCCCTTCACAGCATAGTTTGTCTCTTATTTCTCTCCCCAACGTCCAGTTT
This sequence comes from Galemys pyrenaicus, assembly GCA_019455555.1. Lineage (NCBI taxonomy): Eukaryota > Metazoa > Chordata > Mammalia > Eulipotyphla > Talpidae > Galemys > Galemys pyrenaicus. The sequence goes on along the minus strand of JAGFMF010012069.1, from coordinate 3,392,538 downwards.
CCTTCTTTACTAATTTCTACGACCACTCCTTGCTCTGATCTTCTCCTTCCTGACTTTAAAATTCATTGAATAAATATCCACCTGACATGTAGCTATGCCTGCCACAAATCAAACCTCAGCACAGCAAGTTCTTAAAGCTTCGAGTCTCCCATTTAATGTCACCTCCCATTGTATTTGCCAGAAATTTCTCATATTCCTGCCCAGAGTGTTATTTTCTCATTCCTTTTGACTCAAGCTCATAGTCTCTTCCTAACCCTCCCTTCATCCACTCAATTCTTACATATTCTCGGTGAAGTAATTATCACTAAATTATTATACCATTGATAATTATTTCATTTTCATAATTATCCTTATGATTATGACTACAATCATGGTAAAACCAATGTATTTTGTTCCTAAAAGTAGACAATAAGCTCTGGTAACTACACTGTTTGTTGTGTTTTAGACTGAAGGAGCTACCTTGTCTGCCCCTCAGTCTTGCAAACCAACTTCATTTATAGGATTTCTTCAACTTCATTTATAGGATTTCTTCAGCACTACATATTGGTGACAGAATCAAGCATTAGGTGGGTTGTTACATGAAAACAAATAACCAAAGAGAGACAGTGCTGACTTAAAAAAAATTCTGGAAGAACAACACATATTTAACTTGGTAACTAAAGGCTTGACTTTCCTAAAAATGTAATAAGGTGAGTGGAGAGACAACTGTGACTTCTTGGGCCAAAACAAGGGAAAAAAATCAGTTTTCTGTGGGTTTCATGGGGGACAGAGGGTTACCTTCTACTTGATAAAGACATCGAGCCAAGTACTCACCCTCTGGACAGAACTGTTCTGTCAATACATAATGAAATATGAAAATAGACCTACTTGGTGAGAAATGGAAATGTGAACTTAGTAGCTGTTTGGTCCTCTTTGTCTGCCTTCAAAATCCCTTTAATAAACAAGAGAAAGCCATGGAAAGATGAATGAAGCACAATTTTAAAGATTGGAAAGTCCCTTCTTAGGACAAACGTCATTTCCAGGATATGGACCGCTTTGTTTATTAATGAACAAAAACAGTTTTTAAATCAATTTGGCATAAAATCCAAAAAAGAAGAGTATAGCTTACAAAAGGAATACAGACAATATGAGCTGTGAACCCTTTTGTTGGCAAGTGGGATGGTGTCAGGAACTTTAAACCTTATCACTAAAACTGAAATTATTTAGTAAGGAGATTTAAAACAATTATTTTCTCACATATGTGTTCTCACTTCACCTGCAGTCTGAGCATTTGATTTGTAAAATGAACATAATTCTCATCATTATTACTCATCATTAGTTGTGCACCTATCATGGATTTGGCTTTTCTAGTCAATACCTGTGCATTTACCTCTCTGTGCCTTACAGCTCTCCTCTGTAAAAGGGGAATTAAACTAATACACACTTCATTAGGTCGTTGTAAGAATAAATTAACTACTATCTATAGAGTGCTTATAACAGTCCCTGATCTTTGCTCTTCTTAGTGGTAGGTATTGTTTGAATAACTGTTATTATAGCACTTTGATTTTTTGTGTTAGTTCATTTTGAAAGATTAACTATTATTAGTCTCATTTACAAATAAGAAAAATGTGAACAAATGTGGTAGAAAGAATAATCTGAATTTCATTAATACCAGGCTAAGTGAAAACTTATTGTTTTAACTATGTTGAAAATAGACTGTCTTTTGGTATATTTATTCAGTGACATTTTCATCACAAAATATCTCTGCCTCCAGGATTCCTTGGTCCCATCTTGTTTTTCCCATCCTTCCATGCCAGCCCGCCCTTAGTAATTAGAGGTTGGAGAATGAGAAGAGGGAAAGAGAAAACAAGCAGCAAAATCAGAATGGAAGAGAGCGCTGATGTTCTTTGGCCATTTATACTCAGAACTCAAATGCTCAGTTCAGCTTCAGCAGCAATTCATCTTACAAATCAATTTGGCAAGGCATCAGCTTTAAAATCCATTACATTGAATCAGGAGTGGAGTTTACAGCTAATATGCCAACAGGACACTGGTACACGGCGGTGACCTTTTAAGCTCGCGTAAAACAGTGTTCTCGCTTGGCTCAGCCTCTCTCCACGACACCGAGTCCCTTATGTTCCTGCCTGTTACTTTGTACAGAGAGAACAGCTAAAGTGTTGACTCTCCTTCTCCTTAGAAAACTAGCTATTAGTACAGTGATGACAGTGTTTCTTTCAGATTATCTCTTCAACTTCCACTTACCATGACAGGAATAATTTTAATATTCATTTTTTTTGTTTTTCTTCTCACTCATTAATCAATAGTTTAAAATCTGCTCTCCCCCAGCCAAACATGACTGAAATTGTTTTCTAGAAAGCCATCCACAATGCCCTTATTACCAACCCCTGAAACTTCTTTTTCTTATCTTTTGTAATACTTGTCCAACATCTGACGATGTGGATTTATGTTTCCATCTTAAAAATTCCCATTCTCTTAGTGTCTATAGTACTGCAATATTTTGAATTCTTCTCACCCATCTGCCAACTACTCAATATCAAGCTTCGTAATCTCTTGTAGATAAATAATGAGGGTGCTTAATTAATAGTCAGATTATTCCCCCAGAGATGTCCACATCCTAACCCCCAGAACTTACACATTACCTCTATGGCAAAGGGAACTGTGCAGATGTTACTATGTAAAGGATCGTTAAGTCAACAGGTTACTCCTGAATTATTCAGGTGAGTCCAGTATAATCAGAAAGGTTCTTAGAGAAATGAGGCAGAAGGGTTAGAGTCAGAGCAGGAAATGTAACAAAGGAAGCAGAAGTCAGAGAGAGTGAGAAAGAAAGAGCTGAAACAGATGAGTGGATTGGGAAGCTGTGGTACATATACACGATGGAATACTACTCAGCAATCAGAAATGAAAAACTAGACTCATTCATGGGAACATGG
>JAGFMF010012069.1:3369904-3387880 GCA_019455555.1 Galemys pyrenaicus | reverse complement strand
CACCCCCCCCCCCATACCTCTGGCCTGTACCCCAGTGCTTGTATGCATAAATAAATAAATCTTTAAAAAAAAAAAAGAAGCTAAGAAATGCTTAATAGTGATTTAGCCCAAGAGGTAGCAGTAGGTGGTCAGTATCAGGATATTATAGGTAGGGCTGATAATAATTGCTTAAGGATTGATGTACAGAGTGAGGGAAGCAAAGAGTTAAGGGTAAATCCTTAAGTTCTGAGAAACTGGCAAAAATGGAGCTGCCATTAACTGAAATAAAGAAAACTGCAAAATTAGCTAGCTTGGGAAAAAATAACAAAAGTTTAATTTCTAATAAGTTAAGACTGACATGCATTTAGACATCAAAATGAAAATAGAGACTTAAATACTGATATGTAAGTTTGCAGCTCAATCAGGCACTCTGGACTGAAGACAAATTTGAAAATTATCAGCATATAAATGATACTTATAATCACAAGACAGGGTAAATTAATTTATGAAAAAACTGAGGATAAAGAAGAGACGATATCTAATGGATGAGTTCAGAGGAGTTCAATATAGAGAATAGGAAAGAAAGAGAAGTCAGCAAGGAAGGTTAGGCAGCAGTCATGCAGGAGGAAAGCAGGGAAATGGAACTCAAATGCCAAATGAAGAATGTATTTCAAAAGGGGAGAATGGTCTTCTCTGTTAAATGTTGTAAGATACAGCTAATTCAGCACTTGATTTAGTGATATGTAGGCTTACTCACCATGACAAGAGTTATTTCCATGCAAAGGAGGAGGAAAAATTTTTGGTTAGAGCAGCTTAAAAAGATGGAGAATTTGAGACAAATACAGACAATTCTTTGCAGAGTTTTGCTGTAAAAGGGAAGAGAAAAAGAGGCTAGAAGGAGACATGAAATAATGGTGTCTATTTTTTAATATAGGAAATGTATATAAAGTGGGAGAATTTATACCAAATTTATTTGATGATGTGAGTGATACTATAGAAGAGAAGATAAGGTTCGGTGCAAAGACCTAAGGTAGCTCAGAAAGGGGAAGTTGGTTAGGGGATAGTATTATAATTTATTTTTATAGGTAACAGTGAAAGAGTACCAGTGCCAATAGAATTAGTTATAGATGTGATGAGAATAAAGAAGGGTATGGATGTATTGGAGCTCTGAATAAAAGACAACAATATAGGATATAGACATCTTAAATATCAAACAGCAACTTCACAAGGAAGGTGAAGAGTGTTTATGAAGCATCGATGACTGTCCACCTGCTCAGTGGTCAGAGATCTGATAAGATTTTAAAAATAGTTGGAATGACAGTAATGGCTTAATAGCTGGAAACATAGAACACTATGATGAGAGCTTGTGAAGTTTGAAGTGAAAATTATTCTCCATCATGAATTAGGCTGATTGACCAGGAGTGAAATACAGGGTGATTTCCAAGAATGAGCAAAGGAGTACTGGGTCTGGGATAATGCAATTTAAATATCTGTAATTTTTTATGAAAATATAAGGACAAATTGGGGACACTTGGTGGGGAGGGGGGAAGGGGGAGGATTGAGGGAAGATGGGAGCATGGGGGACTGGGGTGATGGTGCACTGGTGATATGGTGATGGGGAATACATGGGGATTATAATTGATGTCAAATATATATAAATTAAGGGGAAAATAGAATTAAAAAATAATAATAATAAAAATAAATACCTGTAATTTTTTAAATGAAGAATAGAAGTGAAACAAAGAAGCAGCAATGACACCTGTTCTACTTTAATAGTCTATAAATGCATTTATGAGGGCTGCAAAGGAGTCCTTTTCCTTGAGAAACAGTTAGATTATGATTAGGACAAGAACGGGAAAGGTGACATTAAGAGTTAAAGTAAAGGATACAGGGATTTAGCTGATGACAAGGGATGTGAGAGCAAGGATCAGGCAAGTGTGGGTGATGAGATCATATCTGCACATGCGTAGAACTGGATGGGGAGAAAGTCTGGATGATGAGGAATGACCTGGGATGTTTGGACTTCTGTTAGTAACTGACAAAAAAAGAGGGGTGGAAGAGGGGTTGATGGGATCAGAGGAGAACGGATTAATTAGCCATATCATGAAGGTAGGGCATTAGTTCTATTGAGATGAATAATTGTCAAGCTGTGTTGAAGATACTGTCTTACCCAAAGCTCAGGCTGCCCTGTTGACTTTTAAACTTTATAAACTGCAGAGATTTGTGCAGGCACATAGTAGGAACCTACCAAAAACAAGTGCATAGCGGTATGGTAGCCAAGGTATGAGCTTGATCTTAGCAGGCCCTCTTGCCAGACTCCCTCTTTGAAACCCTGGTTCCCATGTCCAACTAGCTACTCAATTTTCCTTCTCAATTTATCCAAGATATCCCAAGTTTAAGGGGTTCAACAAAGCACTCATGACTCTAAAGCTTATGTCCCCAAACTTAATCTTCTTTCTGTGCCTCCTCTCTTATTGAATGGTACAAATGGGAAATCCAAGAGTCATCTTTGATACACAAATTAAATCTGTTACCTAATCCTATTGTCTTCATTCCCACAATCTAGCTCAAGTAAATCCACATTTTTTAATGGATTACTTTTTGCTTGTTTTGTAAACTTTATTGAAATTCAACACATATCAAAAGTACACCAATCATAATGAATGAATTGTCACAAACTGAACACACTTATATAATCAGAACCCAGAACCGGAGACAACAGTACCAGAATCCCCAATATTTCCATTTTCTTTTAATCAAACTATGACCAACTTACAAAAAAAATGTATTGTTATTGAAGTACCTTTTTTCTCACTTCCTGTACAAATACCTTTCACAAATACTACTCTAGAAGAAGCCACCATCATCTCTCCTCTGTTTTATTATAATAACCCCCGACTAGACTCACTCCTTTAATTGCTTCTCCTAATAAAACTGCCAAGTTGATTGTTTAAAAATAAAAGACATACTATGTTTCTCCCTAGATGGATATCCTTTTATGAATTTCCAATGTTTAAAATCCCAATGCCTTGCTATGGATCTAAGGTCCAAATGAGCCAGTTGCAGCTACCTATACTGACCTTTTAGGTGTTTGCTTCAAAGTTCTAGATTTTTCAAATGGCTTTCCTTTTACTAGCATTCAGGCCTCAAAAAAAAAAATCACCTTCTCTGCACACGTTTGTCTTTACCATGCAATATAAAGTAGCCAACTTCTACCCCTTAACCTGTGTTTGTCACTGTCACATTGACCTCATGTTTTCCTTAAGAAAATGTATTTTATCTATTTGTTTACTCATTTGTTGCCTATTTCTTCTAGAATGTAGCCTCTATGAGGGCAGGAGCTTGATAATGTCCCCACGACATGCTCAGTACCTAGAAAAGTGCTTGGTACCAAGTACAGTCATTCACTAATGTTTATTGAATGAGTGCCATGATTTCTACTGTGAATTAATTATATTTCTCATGAATTAGATATCTTCAGCCTCATGAGATTACCAGTCCAAATTTTTAATGTGTCATTTTGATGGGCAACTTTTTAATTTGTTCATCAAACTCTTTTTTACATTTGTATTTCTTTTTGCCTTTAGCAAGAGTGAAACTACTCTGGTGATTTTGAGGAACTTAGCAAAAGAGCACAGTATTGTAATGATTTCCCAGGTCTATTCTGAAAATCAACAAGCTTTTAGTATGAAAACTTTTTTGGATAAAGTTGTATTGGAGGTTTAATTGCCTCTTTACCACAGACATAGTTCAGAATATTACTTAGCTCTTTTTAGAAGAAAATTAAGGTCTTTATCTCTCTACAACCCCCTCGCACACACAGCATCACACATACACACATATTCTGATAAACTAGTTGATTTTGAAAGTCAGTGCACATTGCAGAAAACATTTATTTCACAGTAATAGCCACTTATTAGAAAAATGTCTGTTTGTTTTAAAGGATTAGTCTTTTGTATGCCAGAAGAAATATATTAACAACCACTAGAGTATAGAGAAATCTTTTGTTTCTTGATTTTTTTTCACTGTACTACTGGATATCATTTGCCAGGGATGTTGGGATAATGGTTGGCAAAAGTTGGCATTTCTAGAAGAATCCTGATGAGGCTATGTGGAGAGATTAGTAATGGTTAAGTTTGCAGGCTGCTCAGTTAATTGATTTTTTTTTCTATCTCAAGGATAGGCATTCCTTTATTTTCATTGTAGTTGGCGTATAATAGAATGATCTCAAGATGCACAATTGAACTCTCTCCAGTTGTGAGAACATATGCTTTTAAATGGAATGCTTGGTACCAAATTAATAAAGGAATGTATATGGCATGTATATGGGATGACATTAACCCTTCCCATTTTTTGCCCTGGGTGTGTCATCATCATTCTCATGGCTTAAAGCTAACCTGGAAGCAAAAGGACAATAAATAAGTGTATTTATTGTGAATAACGCACGTGTATTTTCTCATTGTATATTCTTTGTTCTTCATACAACTTGAAATAAAAGTTCATTTTGATGTTATTGCTAAGGAGCATGGATAATATTTTTCTTTCAAATTAATAATAATCATATCTGTCATGTACTTTTCACTTCTAAATATATGAATCTTTATAAACATTAATTTTGAGAGCTCCACTATGAAACTGGATAAGTTGATCCCACTCTATTCCCTTGTTGCCAATAAACCATGCAGAATTTTCAGAGCTGGTGTTTAAAAGAGCTGTTCTTTTCTACTCCATCTTCCCTAAAGGGTAGTTACCTGGAAGTTTATGGAGAAAACACCCTATTTATTTCTATAGTAGTTCAACCCTATTGACAGTTCTGAATTAAATAAGACTGCTGCCAACAGGGTGATTTATTGGTTACAATTAATACACTAGTTGTAAGTAAAGCAAGTTTGAACTAGTTACTTCATCTCTGGGACTCTTAGTTTAATTGCACTTCCCCAATCAGGTACAGCTTGAATGAGAATGTAGAATTTTCAAGTCTCTTGGCAATGAGAGTGGTCTAAAGATTAATTGTTGGCATTGGATTAATGAAGTATGTCAATAATTATTTTTGTGTCCCTCCAAATTATGCATGTAAGGGTATTTCAAAATACATAAATATTTTTCTGTGTATCAGACAACTCTTCTCTGTTGTAAAATAAAAGCACAAGTTATAAAAAAAAAATGTCTGTAGTTATGGGACATACTAAAATGCCAGTTGAAATTCCTGGTACCTGATCTTCAAAAATACCTAAATTTAGTTTGTATTTATTTAGGGGGAAAACAATATTTTGATTAATATTGCGCATCTGAAAGATGATTATCAATTGAAAAACGAAAAAAAATAGTTATTTCAGATAGCAAACATATCAATTAACTTTTATGGGTGTAATACATTTCTCCAAAGTTTGGTGGTTTAAAACAGCAATCATTTACTGAGCAAGCATTTCTGGGGTTTGACAAGTTAAGTTATGCTCATGTGAGTAATTCTTGCCTTTGCTGTAGTTATTCATGCATTTGTGGTGAGCTACTGTGTTGGCTATGGGCTGGTTTTTCCTGGATTACCTTGTATTGGACAAGGTAATTGGACAAGGTCACTCTCCTCCATGTGGTCTCTGATGTTTCAGGCTTACCTTCCAAATGGTAAGGTACATGCATGCAAATCTGCTTGAGGTCTAACCTCATAACTAGAATAACACCATGTCACATACTTTCGAATGGCCAAAGATAATTCGAGACCAAGAGGTAGGAAGTGGTAAATCAGAAATCCTATAGTGGATGATTCCATGGGCCAAGAAAAACTCTTAATTGTTGGAGGGGAGAACCTGATATCTTTAAAGCTTAAATATGTACAAATAAATCTTCCTGCTGTGATCCCACCCTTGAAATGCAACCTTCTGACCTAACCTAGTTCTTTTTTCCCATCTAGTATGCTGAGAATTTCCAGGCCAATGTACTCTGTCATTAATATTTCTTTTTTTAAAAGATTTATTTATTTATGCATACAAGAGCTGGGGTATGGGCCAGAGCCAAGGGAGGTGAGAGGATTCACCAGAGACAGAGCCAGGAACAGAACAAGCAGAATGACTGAAACACACTGCTGAGGGGAGCAGTGGGTGAGGCAGGAGAGGTCTGCTATGCCATGTGGGTCCCTTCCCTGGCTGGCAGCAGGGATTGATCTCGTGCTGTAGTGACTGCAATTTGCTTCATAGGGTGTTGCTTAACCTACTGCACCACCAAGGAGGCCCCCTCATTAATATTTCTTATTATAAATGGGTAAATTGGCACCACTGACTCCTACTTCTGTATCTTTTCCCTTCTCTGCCTTTCATTATGAAAGTAACTTCTTTCTCCCTTTTAACTTTGGGTCCTATGCTACCCAGATACTGGAGGTGTGGTTTCTGTTATACATACATCATTTCCTCTTCCTCTGTGAAGAAATGTGGCACCGGGCATGATCACCATTATATTTATCCAGAAGGAGCCACAGTGATTCTAAGATCCATGTCTGATCACCTGGATCCATAGAGACTTTGATTTCTCCAATGACTGTAAGGTGGGGTTTGGTAGGCTGCTAATGCTCCATGGGGTAAACTTTGAGTAGTGAGGAAAGAACTGGCAGGCAAATTACTTGCCCTTCCTCTCTTCCCAACACAACAAAATGGTGCAGAAAAACAGTAGCTCCTTGCATCCTTTCTGTAGATACCATACACGATCAATCAATTAGCCAATTTTCCTCTACTGCTGAGAACATCTTGGCAACCCATCACCTCGTATTAGCTTTTTCTCTTTCCTAGATGGATATTCCCTTTTCCTTCATTCTTGGTTCACTAAAATTGGCATGTATACATGTATACATGATATCCTACACCAAAGACATGTATATAAGCCTTGTATCACACCTTAGGTGCCGTTATTTTAGGGAACTAAGAATAAAACAAAATATATAAGACTAACTTTTCTTGCATTTGTTAATTTTCTACTAAGTAAATATGGTATTAGCGTATTTGTTTGGTTTGCATTTTGAACAATGAATGAATAATGATCATACTGGTTAATGGTTCTGATTGGCTCGCTGGGGTAAGTTGTAGCTTGTTTTTTTGCTCTCAGTCTCGCTTGCTTTGAAACTTGTGTGCAGTCAATGAAGGCATCTATCTGCAGCAAAATCATTCTGAGATGGTGACAAAGAGCAGTTTAGAGATATTGTGCTTTGAGTGGAAAAATTTTTCCACTTAAAAAGCTAAAAGCAATTTTTTGCTAATCCACAGTGATGATATAAACTCCTTTTAATTTTAATATTGGCTTATAAATATGGATAGATGTTAAAGCCAAGAATGAACTCCTTATGCTTTTATCTCTTACACAATTAGAAAATCAAAATTAAAATTTGAATTCATCATTAACCAATACAATTTAAATAAACAACAGTAATTTTATACAGAAGATACTTTTTTGTTGAAGCCAAATTAGTGTTCAATTGATGTTACACATGCAAGTGTAGTATGCCAGATGACAGCTCAATTCATCTGTTTACTTTACTTCAACGATTTTACAGTTCCTTAGACTATCACTAAGTATGTTCATCATGTGAGTGTGCCACTCACATGTTAATTCTGCCTCTATCTCTTTTCATGAACTCAGAGCAATTAAAGTAGAATATCGGGGCCTCCCCAATGGTGTAGGGGTTAAGTTTCAGCGCTAACATGCTATCTCCACTGCAGCCTGAGTTAGATCCTGGCCAGGGATATGACCCACAAGGCACAGCAAACCTCTTCTGTCTCGCCACATCTCCCCCTCAGCAGTGTATTTCAGTCGATCTGCCTGTTCTGCTCCCCACTCTGTCTCTGGTGAATCCTCTCACCCTCTGCACCTCTGGCCTACACCCCAATTCTTCTACACATAAATAAATTTAAAAAAATAAATCTAAAGTAGAAAATTGCTCTAAAGCATACACGTTTTCAGGATGTCTCAACAGACTTATATAAATATTTTAAGTTTAAATGGAATCTGTACATAGACTGTCTCCTCCCCTTGTCTTTCATCTGTTCCATGTCATTCATATTTTAATAATTTTATATCTCATCTCTTTTAAATTTCATTTTCTCTTTCAAATTTTCTTTCACTTGTGTGGAAATTTTTCTTTGAAGGTTGATTTCTCTGTCCCTGATTGTGAGTTCAAATGCTGTTTACTCTAGCTTAGAGTAACCTAAAATGAAATTGAAATGCCAGAACTGTTGTAGTACATTGTGGAAGAAGGTATCAAAAGGCATCAGGACAAAATGAAGCCATAGCCAAATTCAAAGAATCGTAATCAATTTTTAATTCACCTTTCTTATTTAATGAAAAGCCAAGCATATGAATCAATCACTTTACTCAAATCTTCCATAGACCTGTCAGCATATTTTCTGCTTTTTCTGTTAGTTAACATGATCTCAACATATTGAAGTATGACATTATTTCCCTCCCATATCTTTTATACTTCTGTATAGCTTATCTATACAATTAGGAAAAATAAATCAAAGTCTACTAATACTAATGGTACTTTCTATTTTCTTACATATATAGTTTCTATTTTCTAAATAATACAATGTTATCAGGTATATAAATATTCATAGGTGGTACAACTCCACTGTAAATAGAACAGGTGCCAGTTAGGAATTATATTTGATATGAATAATAGTGCCCATTCTTACAAATGGTAGTTTAAGACTAGTGAAGGTTTTGTTTTCTCACATAAAAACATCTGAAAGTAGGGAGGCCAGGACTAGCATGTTTAAATAACAAATAAAACAAAAAAAAATATCTGACCTATGATTGGAAATCATATGACAAAGAGAAGGAATGCATAATTCAATAAAATAGAAAAGCAAGATAGTGACATGTATATAATAAGCATTACTTAAATACTAAGAGTTAAAACCAAGCATCCTTCCCAGCTTCTAAGTCTGTTAAAAATCTCCCTTATAGCTGACTTTAACTAGAGGTAAATGAGAGAATGAATTCTGGGAAATGTAGTTCAGCCTACGCAAGTTGCATCATTGTAAAACTATCACAAGATAATTTGTTCAAAGTAGGATTTCATACTAAGCCCACAATTAAAATATTAATCAAACTGTGAAGATTTATAGTTATAAAAGACTAACTATGAAAGAAATTCTGAGCTTAAATATGTCAACATCTTATTAAATATTTAGTAAACTTTAGAACTCTATAAATGAAAATTTGTCATAAATGAACACAAATTGTTTTCTTTATTAATTGGTTTAAAAAGAATTTGACACAAATTTATGACTCTTTGTATATTCAAAATGGTCCTAATTAAAGGAAAAGAGAAAGGTAAATTTAACATTAACAAGAACATTTGAGAATTATTACAGGAAAGCTTATAGGTAATTAGATGAAAGTATTTTCCAAGTAATCTATGATAGTATTTTAAAATGTACCACAGATAGATTCAACAAAACAGCATAATTCTTGCCTGAGAATGAAAGCATCCTGCTTCTGATTGGAGAAGATGTTGAGCATTTAGTCTATTTGTAGCAAAAATATCTCAACATTTTTCTCTAAAATTTCCCCACATCTTCCTGAGGCCTCACACAATTCATATAGTTATCAAACAAACATTAGCAAACAAACATTTATTGCATTGCTTCCAGGTACCAGACACTCTTCAAGATACTCTCTGTAGAGCAAAAAATAAAAGAAAATCCACTCTCAAGCAACAAAGCTTCCAGTGAGAGGGCGTAGACAACAAACCAATGAACATACATGTCTAGTTGTGATAAGCACTATGAGGAACAACATGGCAGAGTGAAAGATGAAGTGCTATAAGGTGAGGTGCTAATGCCTTTTTAACACTGGATATTCACAGAAAGGTCACCGATAATAAGAGATCTGAATCAACTGAGGAAGCAAGTAAATGAAGATTTCTAGAGGAGGAACATTCTAAGGACAGGGAATCATAAATGTCAAGATCCAGAAGACTGGAACTATTGGCATATTAGAGCTCCAGCAAAGAGACCAGAGTGCCTGGAACTGAATGTGCGAGGGAGAGTTGGGCAAAGAGGGCAAGAGAGATGTAGGAGCCAATCTGAGGTCACACTGGTAAGTCTCCTCTCTCAAGAGTCAAAAACAGCCACTGGTGAGATTTCAATGACTGGCATGATCTAATTTGTTTCAAAAGGACCTTTTTGTTTGCTTTGTGTGGGACAAAGGTAGAAAGCAGAGATAAAAAAAAGGCCATTGCATTAATCCAGGAGAAAAGATTGAGTGATGGAAATATGAAGTGGTCTGATTCTGGATATATATATATTTTAAAGATTTTATTTATTTATGTATTTTAAAACAGAGATTGTGAGATTTACCTCAGACACTGAGGTAATAAAGAAGGGTGTCAAGTCAATGTAGCTACTAAGAAAAACTTCAGGTGATTCTATTATTAAAAATGTCAGTCATTTATATGTCTATGTAACATTGGGTTTACATTTTTGTCCCTGCCATATGTGTATATGCTTCACTCACTCTCCACAAATCTCTCGTGTTCGTGCCCCATACCCTCCTTCCTTTATGCTCTCCTCCCTCCCTCACTTCCCCATTCCCTCTGGTGACCAGTAAATTTTTCACTAAGTCTGAGATTTGCTTTTGCTCTATTATTCCAGGGTGTTTTTTTTTTTTTGTTATGTGTATTCCACAGATTAGCGAGACCATCTGACATCTTCCACTTTCTGACTTATTTAACATAGAAGAATCACCTCAAAGTCGAACTGTTTTGTCCCAAATGGTTCTATTTCATCTTTTCAAATAGGTGGGTAATATTCTAGAGTGTATATTGCACAATTTCTTTCTCTAGTCCTCTTGCTCTGGCTATAACAGCATGAAAGTGCCCACCCTGGCCTGGTCTAAGCTCAGAAGCTATGCAGGACCTTGGAAGACCTTCACGTTTAACTTTCTCTTTTTCTTTTTTTTTCTTTTAAACGATTTATTTATTTATGCATATAATAACTGGGGTACAGGCCAGAAGTGCAGGGGGTGAGAGGATTCACCAGAGACACTGTGGGGAGCAGAACAGGCGGATCTACTGAAATACACTGCGAGGGGGGCAGCTAGCAGAGACAGGAGAGGTCTGCTGCACCATGTGGGTCAGCTCCCTGGCCAGGGATCAAACTCATGCTGCAGTGGCTGATGGTAGCTTCATAGGGCTGAGACCTAACCTCTTTTGCCACAAGGGAAACCCTCCCTTCCTTTTCTTCAACAGCCAGTCTTCACCTTTTATCTCCCTTCAAACACTCAGCATCCTAACACTCCATTTTCTGGTTCTATATAATGTTTAATGTTTTGTGGATTTTCTTTGTGTTTAGATAGGAGTGCTCCTTTCAATACTTCTTGCAGCTCCCTAGCTCCTCCTTCAAGAGTGTGTGCCTCCACAAAAGTTCCACTCCTCCCTCCCCAGGGCTCTTGGCTGAGCTGACAGCCTGCCACCTGTGTTTTCTGTTCCAGACCAGAAACCCCAGGTTTCTCTTTCCACCCACCTCCTATCTGATGAAGTGTGAATCTCTGCAGTGTCAACCTTGCTGAAGTCTGCCCCAGTCTCCACAGTCCAAGGGCTAATGAATACACTCCCCACTCCTGTCCTTGGTTCCTCTGGCTTTCTGCTCCAAGAGCCACAGCCAGTGGGGACCAGGCCATGCCTTTGCAGCTGCCAGAATCTGCCACATCTGCACCCCTTGGTAGTGCCTGCTTTACCAGTTTCTGGGGCTGAGCCCATCTGGGTTGCTTGCAGGTCTAGCTTCACTGCTTGCCAGGGCCTGTTGTATCAAGGCTGTTTGGCTGTCCTGCTCTATGGCTTGCTGGGATATGTGGGGTCCCTCATTTGCTTTTCGCTGCCTAAAGTACTCACCATACTCCTAGCCTTCAAGTCCAATGCTAACATTCCTACACATATCCTTTCCTTTCAACTCCCCTCTATCCCCCTTCCTGCCTGTTCCCATCTCAATGCTCATTTCACCACCCTGTTCAAAACCTTATGCCCTCCCATCCAAGTACTAACCAGTCCCGACCCTGCTTAGCTTCTGAGATCAGACGAGATTGGGCGCGTTCAGGGTGGTATGGAAACCAAAAATGAAAAGACAAGGACAAATTGGGGACACTTGGTGGGGAGGGAAGAGGGGGAGGGTTGAGGGCAGACGGGAGCACTGGGGACTGAGGTGATGGTGCACTGGTGATATGGTGATGGGGAATACATGGGGATTACAATCGATGTCAAATATATATAAATAAAAAAAATAAAGTTAGGATGCCAAAGATGTTAGACTTAAAGAAAAAAAAGTATACTTAATGAATCACTAGTAAAGAATAAGAAATAGACTACAATGATGGCAAAAAGTAAAAAAAAAAAAACAAAAAAACAAAGAAAAAACCCTATGCCCTAAGATTTTTTCATTAGGTATTAAGCAGAAAGTATGTGATGTAGTTAATTCACATTCAGGTAGACTAATGGCCGAAATTAAAATAGTTTTCTTCTCAGGGAGGTTATTTTAAAGAGCTTTGAAATCACCAAAATGAGCCCTTTTCTTGTGGTGATTACAGTGCTTTTAAGTAGTGATGGGCTCTATGATCACCCGCAAATTACACTTCCTTGCTGACTGCCCCCACCCACACAGGCCTTATACTGGCTTAGCTCAGCTCAGGTTTTATTAAAAAAGAAGATGTGAAGAAATGACTCATTATCTTTAAAGAGCAACTCCATCATAGCTTACTTGTCATTATTAATAAACATAAAAAAGAAATGAAAACATGTGAACAAAGCCCCTGAGAAATGCAGATATTTGCATCTATGTTAGTAATTTGAAATCCCCTCACCTCATCTGTCTTTGCACAGATGCCCAAAGGGAGACTTAGCAGATAGACTTATATATAATCTGAATTGGGATAATATAGGGGTCTCCCTTAATTTTATCACCTTAATATGTTGATTGGCATGGCTGCCATTTAGCTTCTATCATTCTATCTTTCCAGAGTAAATTTCATGGCAGGGGTTAGGTTGTGGAGGTAGAGGGACAGAACCTATATATATATTTTTTTTAAGACAAAAATACCATAATGAAACTTAAAAAAAACTAATTAGTTACTATCTTTTAATTTGGTAAAATATGAACAAATAAAATCCTTAAGGATCTTTTTTGTTACTGGATTTATTCATTGAGCAGTTACTCAATGGAAGCACTTGACAGTTTTATTCACTTTAATTCTGTCATAATAATAAAAGCATATATTCTTAGAAACACATATCATCTCAAATGGAGGATGATGCATGGAAAACAAGCTGGCTGTACTGTGTAATGTTGCTGGTTGATAATATCCATCTGTCTTACTTTCTTACTTAAAAATCAATTTTATTTAGAGAGAGAATAGATCTTGCCAAAAAAAAATTACTTTCCAGCCATTGGCGATGTCAGGTTTGGACAATGCACTGGGCCTGAGATATAGATGGAATTATTGTTGGGAGGGAATTTTAGGAATGCAACTACAAAGGGAAATAGACAGCTGGCTAATGTTTACTTTGTACTTCTCACTTCTTTTTTAGCCTTGAATTTGATGAAATTGTTAGAATTTTACCTACCATCTTGGATAATTAGTCAACCTTGAGGGTAACAGTCATTTGCTAAGAATACCATATAAAACAGAGGACACTATATCCCTGATAATTATGAATCCTCCATATCAGTGCTACATTGAAAAGTACAGACTTCATTTAGAAATGGATAGTTCTAAGTCACTTTTTTTAAAAAAAAATATTTATTTATTTATGCGTACAAGAGCTGGGGTGTAGGCCAGAGGTACAAATGGTGAGAAGATTCACCAGAAACAGTAGGGAATGGAATAGTTGGATTGACTGAAATGCACTGCTGAGGGGAGCAGTGGGCAATACAGGAGAGGTCTGCTGTGCCATGTGGGTCACCTCCATGGCCAGGGATAGAACTCTTGCTGCAGTGGCTGCTGACAGCTTCATAGTGCATAGACTTAGCCCCCTGAGCCACCAGGGAGGCCCTCTTTTAAGTCACTTTTAATGTACTTTCTAAATGATACAATGATTTACAGTATACTGAGTTGTCCTCAGAAGTCAAGACTATTTTGGCCAACTATAATAAGCTAAATGTTTTTTCATATATTTATATAAATAAGCTAAATATATTTATGTATATATATAAAAATAATAAGCTAAAATATTTTTAGCTTCCTTCCTCAGTGATTCTGTGATGGCCCAATGGACTCATGAACAAGTGTCATAGTTGCATGGATGGCGATTATGTATGGCTTCAGAAACATGGAATTCCCTCAATGACCTGTCTGTACTCACTGCCAAGTTCCCAATCTACCTGTGTTGAAAACCACTATGTCTTCAAAATGGCACCATTACCCATGATGATCAGTTAGGTACCTGGTGGCCATTTCTATCATAGAAGGGGCACTGTTTTATTTACTGAAATAGAGATGGATTTTTGGATATGGATTTTTCTTCTTTTCACAGAATGTTTCTATCTAAGCTATTATCAATGTATTTACAGACTATCTAACCCACGATCATGGTATTCCCCACAGTATTGCTTCTGATCAAGAAATTCACTGCATAATACATGAAGAACAGCAATGTGTTCATGGAATTCATGGATCTTACTGACTTCTCCATCATCCTGAGGGAACTGACTTGGTGGAAGATGGAATGCCCTTTTAAAGACTCAGTTATTGGGGCCTCCCTGGTGGCCTAGGTGTTAAGTCTCAGGGCTATTATCCCTATGACCTGAGTTAAATCCATGGCCAGGGAAGTGACCCACATGGCAATGCAGACCTCTCCTGTCTCACCTGCTGCTCCCCTTAGCAGTGTGTTTCCATTAATCCACCTGTTCTCCCTACTATGTCTCTGGTGAATCCTTTCACTGCCCCCCAACACCTCTAGCCTAGACCCTAGATCTTATATGCTAAATAAATCAACTTATTCATAATAATAATTGTACCAGGAATATTAGGCCCACATTTATGAAATAGTCTCATATCTGGGAACCACCATTATATGATAGAACTCATATAAAAATAGTTATTCTTAACCTATTATAATATCTATCTATCTATCTATCTATCCACACATACACACAGAAGAGAGAGAGAGAATTGTTAAAATATTTTCACTTCCTACCTGAAATTATCCCAAAAGTCACATGGAAAAACAAGTATAGAAAAACAATCACTTATCTATGTATATGAAGACTGGAGGGTCTGCAGTGTGGTGAGGATGCCTACCATCACTTACCTGGATACCAGGAGTGTTTCTAGTTAACAGTCATTGTTAGGTTCTCCATGATCTCTAGACATGTATATAGCAAACATATTAACATATATTAACATATAGATGTAAAATGATACAACTTATTCTACACTAGGACAACTGCCAATAGCCTTCATCATTATAAGATCGTAAAATCTGTCTGAATCTTTACTGTATTTTATGTCAGGGCCATTGTCAGGTTAGAAAATATTTTGTAACAAAATATCTCCAAATTTTTCATGACTACAACTGTGATTAGGAACATGATAACTGGGTATGTATAGCTATTCAACATTCTCAGGATAAACAAATTTTTTTCTCTTAAATATAAAAATTGAAATCTCACATTTTCTGGAACTGGCAAGAACTCTTTTTCTTACCTGAATGCTTGCAATGAAAACCATGTTAGTACAAGTGCCAGGTACGTTGTCATCACTTACTTAGATATCAGGAGACAAGATGGACAGTGCCTTGATTAAAGTTCAAATATCATTTATCTGGATACCAGCAAAGGCCCCTTAACGAGCACTGTTATGTTCATTGTGATCCTTTGAAAGAAACAGGAAAGAGATGTAATTGAACATGTTAAAGGAAAAAGATTTGTACCAGGAAAACTATATGTATAATTGCTCACTTGATCATTATGAAACAGTATCTTTACCAGGAGAGTTAGAGTAATCCAAAGAAATAAATGAGGTTACAAGAAGAGTATCTCGTCTTCACTGGGCATATAAAACAACCTACTGAAAGGACTGAGGTGGGGGAAGACGTGATTAATATTTGTACACAGAAACCCTTAACACTCTGGGGTTAGGAATATATTTTCCTCTAATAGAAAAAAGGAAACACTGTTTCTTAAATTGGGAGGGACCCAACATTTCTTACCTACATAACTGCAATAAAATCAAGGTAACAGAACTGCTTGGATGGATTATCACCAATGACCTATCCACAAATATGAAGATCAGATGGCCTCTGTTGTGGTTTAGACCACATCCCCACTTAGCTCAACAGCAATGCCTCTCATAAAGTGCCTATGTATGCTCACTGTGATCTCTAGGTTATCCTGAAAAACATTTGTGGGAAATGTGCTTGGTACATGTCTCATTACACCTGCTATACCACTGTCACTATATAACTCTGAGAACAATCAACATTACCTGCACAACTGCAGAACTCAGGTTAATGGTCTAAGATTGGCCTTCTTTCCTTGAAGGGGTACCTGCGATTAATCTATGATTAATAAACAGGACTGATAAGTATGACAAAATATATGAACGCTCACAACCTGTCAATGACAATCAGAAGAAGAGTATATTATCTCTAAAGAAGACCAAAACAAAAACCCATGTTTGTTAGTATGATGATTGACAACTTAAAAATCACCAAACACTAAGTAAATGTGATTTTTGAAAACACTAGTATGAGTTAATGTCACACCACCACATACCTGTGTACTACTTATGATTGAAACAGGTTACTTGCAAACAAACGTGGCAATAATGATGTTAGTTACAGCATCAACACTTACCTATATGAAGGTTATGTGATCTGTGATGAGGGCTGGCCCACATCAAAACTTACCTTGATTCCTGCTATGTATTTCACAAGTACCTTTGATAAAATCGCCAAGCTGTCTGTAAATGAAGCTGAAAAAAAATTGAGGAATATCACATTAGTATTTATCTTAAATCATCAGTATAATTGTGAATTCCATTGGGCAATTGTATACTTTTGAGACTCAGCAATGTTACCTGTGTAACTGTATAAATCTAAGGTTAAAACTCCTAAGATATTCCACTGTCTCCTGAAGGATCTACTCACAAGAGTCCCATGGATAAAAATGTGATGAACAATGAAGTGGATTACTTTGATCTTTGATTATTCATCTATCACCATGAGTGTATAAAATGAATACTTTCTAAACAAGAATAAAATACCAGCACAAGCTTACAAAGATTGCTTGGGTGAAATTAAATTTGATTAGAATATATACAATAAAATTTTATAAACTGGGTCTTGAAAACATCATTATTGACATGAATGTAAACAAGATCTTCAGTAAATTAAGTTTATACATGCATATGAGAAAAGAAATTAACAGGAAAACTATAAAAAAATTATGATAAGGATACCATCCTCACCTAGGTATCTCAAGACCACATGGTTTGATGTGATGTAGGTGCAGAATGTCACTTAGTCTGGATACCAGAAACATTCTCATTTAATGACTATGTTTACATTATTCTCAGAAAAGAACCTGAAAAGGACAAGATATAAGTCTAAATGATGGAAGATGACTTATTAAGAGGCCCCCAGACACGCACTTCATTATGACTGCACTGATTTTACCTGAATATTTGTTGTAATCCTATGTCAAGATTGTTGTCAAATATGACAACATTTCTTTAAGGGACCCCTGCAAAATTTACATGGTTACTACTATGGTTGGAAACATCATAATAATTACCTGGCTATGACAATACACCCAAGTATAAATAACAAATTAATTGTAAAGACATAAAAATACCACAGTTTATGAATTGTGTATATGCTACTATTTCCTACCTGAACAGCTTCAAAGAAATATGGTAAGAACATCTTCTATTTCTTTTAGCAATGTTTTGTAGTTTTCTTTGTAGAGGTCCTTCACCTCTTTTGTTAGATTTATTCCCAGGTATTTAAATTTTTTAGTTTCA
>JAGFMF010012069.1:3325562-3369817 GCA_019455555.1 Galemys pyrenaicus | reverse complement strand
CTTTCCCTATTTGGATACCTTGTATACCTTTTTCTTGCCTTATTGCCCTGGCTAGGACTTCCAGTGTTATATTGAAGAGCAGTGGTGAAAGAGGACATCCTTGTCTTATTCCATATCTTAGGGGAAAGGATTTAACAATTGCTAGGGAAACCATCAAAACTCACTAAGCTATGTGAAGTTTAAATGATCTATTCTAGGATTTATTCCCAAATCATTACTTACTAGGATACCAGGAAGACTCTAGAGCCATGAGCAATCTTAGGTCCATTGTGATGTCTTGACAAGAACCTAAGAAGATATTATGAAATGCCTACCAGGACAACCTTAAACAATATTATTCACATGCCATTATAAAATAACATTATTACCAGGCTACTTCCAGTAAGAAGATGTCAAGAGCAATCAGAAACGCATCATTTATTTAATGCAGAAAAGGAGACATCATATAAAATATATTCAGGTAGAAAAAACATGATAAACACTTGTAAACATGCCAACATTTATCATTCAAAGTTATAAAAATAATACTTTAAATAAAGACAAAAAAAACCCTCAGTCCAGAAATTGGTAGGGACACTATCATTTCTTACCTGAATACCTGCAACAAAATCAAGGTTACAGAAGTGTATAGGACACCATCAACTCATACCATATCTGTGAGATCAGATAGTCTGAGGTGAGGTTTAGGCCCACATCTACACTTACCTCAACACCAGCAATGTTCAAAAAAGTTACCTAAACAGGCTCACTGTGATCTCTTGGATGTCCTGAAAAACAATTGTGTGAAACGTGTCTGGTATATGTCTCATCATATGTGCAATACCTTTGTCAACATATGATATAAAGAACCATCAACATTACCTGCTCATATACAGAATTCAGAGGTTAGAGGTCTAAGAGATGATTTCCTCCTTGGAAGGGGTACCTGCAAATACCTCATGGTTATTTGACAGGACAAATAAATGGACAAATACAGGAACACTCACAACCTTTCAATGACACAATCAAGAGAAAAGTATATTGTCGCTACACAAAAACACAGCAAAAACTCATGCTTGTTAGTATTGCCAAGGAAAAGTTAAACTGCCATGAACAAGGTGAATGTAAATTTTTTGAACAACAGTTAGGAGATAGAGGATATCATCATGAGTTAATGTGCATCATCCCAAAGCTGTGTACCACCAAAGACACGAACAGGTTACTTGGAAAGAAATGTGCCAATAGAGGTGTTAGTACCAACATCAACACTTACCTGAACATATGAAGGTCATGTGATCTGTGATGAGGGTTAGCCCACATCAATACTTACCTGGATACCCACTATGCATTTCATGAGTGCCTTTGATAGGGTTGCCAAGATGTCTTCAAATGAACCTGAAAAAATTTTGTGTGACATCATCTCAGTATAAATCTTAATTTATCAGAACACCTCAAATTCCATTGGGCAACTGTATAATTTTGAAACTCAACAATGTTACCTGTGTAATTGTAGTAATATGAGGTAAACAACTCTTAAGAGTTACCGTCCTTTCCTGAAAGGATACCTACAAGAGTCCCATGAATAAAAATATTAAGAACAATCAGATTAATTACACTGACATCTGCACACTCATCTATCACTAAGGGTGTATAAAACGAATACTTTGTAAACAAGAAGACAATAACATGTCAAGCTTACTAACATTGCTTAGGTAAAATTAAATAAGAACAGAATATATACAATAAAATTTCATATAATGGGTCTTGAAAACATGATTATTGATATGAATTTAACTTAGAACCTCTCTAAAATAAACTCATACCTGTATATGAGGAATGAACTTAACAGATAACCCTTGCAAATCATCAGGCAAACACTGTACTGAGGATGCCATCGTCACTTACCTATGTGTCTGAAGATCAGATGGTCTGATGTGGGGAAGGTACAGAAGGTCACTTAGCTTGGAGACCAGAAATGTTTTCTCTAACAACCACTAAGTTCATACTGATTTCAGAAGGGATTCTGAAAAATCACATATACACCTAAATGATAGAAATTGACCTTTTGTGAAACCCTCAGACATGTCCTTCATTATGACAGTACTGATTCTACCTGAATATTTGTTATATCCAAAGCCAAGGCCATTGTTAAATGTGAGAACATTCCTTTTGGGGAAACCTGTAAAATATCCATAATTATTGCTGTGGTTTAGAAAATCATCTAATTACCTGAATATGACAACACAGGCAGAGATAGATAGCAAATTTATGTAAAGACAGAAAAATTTCATGGTTCACAGAATTCTTCTGTGAACAGCTTCAAGGAAACATGATCACAACAACTGTTAGGGAAAAGATAATATATTTTGATCTCTGAAGATTATTATCTATTCTTTGATTTATTCCTACATCATTATTTACCTGCATCACAGGAAGGCCCTTTACTCATGAGCAATATTGGGTCCATTGTGATACTCGACAAGAACCTACAAAGGTATTATAAAATGTTTACCAGGATAACTCTAAGCAATAATACTCACTTTGTCATTATGAAAAAACATCTTTACCAGGACACTTGCAGGAAGCAAGGTCAAGACCAGTCAGGAGAATATAATTTCCTAATGGAAGAAATGTCGACACTGTGCAGAAAATATTGAGATGGAGAAAAATCATGATAAACTCCTATACACATACCAATACATATAACTAACAGGTGTAAAGATTTCCTTTAAATTCCCAAAGGAAAACCTCAGTGTGGAATTAGTAGGGACACCATCATTTCTTACTTGAATATCTGCAACAAAATCAAGTGTACAGAATTGTTTAGGACACCATCACCTCATACCACATACATGAAGGTCAGATAAACTGTGTTGTGCTGTTGACTTACATCCTCACTTACCTCAATACCAGAAATCTCTATTAAGTACCTTAAGCAGGCTCACTGTGATCTTTTGGAGATCCTGAAAAACATTTATGGGAAACGTGCTTGGTACATGTATTATTACACCAACAGTTCTACAAATTTAATTGTCACTCTATCACTGTGAAAGACATCAACATTACCTGCACATTTGCAGATCTCAAAGGTTAACAGTCTGAGATAGACCTTCCTCCCTTGAAGGTATACCTGCAATTAATCTATGACTAATAAACAGGATTAATAAGTATGACAAACTATATGAGAACTCACAATCTGTTATGACAATAAGAAGAAAAGTACATTATCTCTAAAGAACTACAATGCAAAAACTTATGCTGATTTGTATAATCATTGATAGACTAATTCAAAATCACCAAAAACTAAGCAAATGTGATTCCTGAAAACACTTGGGAGATATAAAATATCTGCATGAGCTAATGTCACATGTTGGTATAACTGGGTACCAACAAAGATCTGAACAGTTAATGCAGACAAGCATGGACATGGCATCAACACTTACCTACATGTATGAAGGTCATATGATCTGTGATGAGGGTGGCCCATATCAAAACTTACCCTGATACCTGGTATGTATTTCATGAGTACCTTTGATAGAATCTCCAAACTGACTTCAAATGAACCTGAAATATTTTGTGGAACATCACATTAGTATAAATCTTAAATCATCAGGGTATCTGCAAATTCCATTGGACAACTGTATAATTTTGAGACTCAGCAATGTTACCTGTGTAACTGTAGAAATTTAAGGTTAAAACTCCTTAGAGATTTCACCCTCTCCTTAAGGGATACCTACAAGAGTCCCATGGATAAAAATGTGATGAAAAATAGGATGAATTACTTTGATCTCGGAATACTTATCTGTGAGTGCATAGGATAAATACTTTCTAAACAAGAATAAAATACCAGCACAAGCTTACAAAGATTGCTTGGGTGAAATTAAATTTGATTAGAATATACACAATAAAAATTGATTTATTTTGTCTTGAAAGCATCATTATAACCATGTATGTAAATAAGACCTCAGCAAAATAATCTTATATGTGTATATGATAAAGAACTTACCATGAAAACTTTCCAAAAAACTGTGCTAAGGACACTAGCCTCAATTACCTAGATTTCTGGAGACCAGATGGTTTGACGTGATGTAGGTGCTAAGTGTCATTTTCTCTGGATACCAGAAATGCTGTCATTTAATAACGACATTTATATTGGTCTTAGAAAAGAACCTAAAATTACATGATATATGTCTAAATGCCAGATTGACTTATAAGAAGCCCCAGATGCTCCCTTCATTATGATTGCACCGATTCTACCTGAAGAGATACCACCCTCTCCAGAAAGTTTACATACAAGAGTCCCATGGATAAAATGTGAAGAACAATTGGATGAATTTCTTTGCTATCTGAACACTCATCTACCACCAGGGGTTCATAAAATGAATACTTTCTAAACAAGAAGACAATAACATCTCAAGCTGTCTAACACTGCTTGGGTAAAATTAAATTTGAACAAGATACATACAATAAATGTTGATATATTGGTTCTTGAAACCATCATTATTATATGCATGTAATAACACCTGCTCTACAACT
This sequence comes from Galemys pyrenaicus, assembly GCA_019455555.1. Lineage (NCBI taxonomy): Eukaryota > Metazoa > Chordata > Mammalia > Eulipotyphla > Talpidae > Galemys > Galemys pyrenaicus. The sequence continues at coordinate 3,365,302 of JAGFMF010012069.1, read as the reverse complement.
ACCTCATACCTGCATATGAGGAACAAACTTATCTGGACACTGGTAAAACAACAGGCTAACACTATGCTCAGTACACCGAGCTCATTCACCTACATAGCTGAAGATCAGATGGCCTGATGTGATGAGGGCACAGTGCCACTTACCTTGGAGACCAGGAATGTACTTACAACCAATAAGTTCATGCTGATTTCAGAAGGGAATCTGAAAATCACATGATATATGTAAAAATGACAGGTGACATTAAGAAGCCCACAGACACACTCTTCAGTAAGACAACTCTGATTGTACCTGAATATTTGCAGTAATCCAAGGTAAAGACCATTGTCACATATGACAACATATGAAAGCACAGGTGCAAAACACACCTGCAAATTTTCATGGTTATTGCTGTGGTTGGAATCATAACTGAAATTACCTAAATATGATAAACACCCATAAACAGAAGTTATTTCTCCCCCCCCAAAAAAAACCTATTTCTTAAAAAAAAAGATAGGTTAATGTATTTCAGTTCAAATATCATGATAATTACATGAATATGAAAAATGCATCATGGACAAAAAGCACATTTATATAAAACCAGAAAAATGTCCTGGTTTATGGATTTGTGAAAGGCTACCATGTCCCACTGACCACCTTTCAAAGGAACATGGTAACAACAAACATTAGGAAAAATAATATAACTCACTTAGAAATCCGAAAACATAATGATATATCTATTCTATTTTATTCCCACTACACTGCTTATCTGCACCCCAGGAAGGTCCTTTTCTAATGAACAATACTGGGTCCATTGTGATGTCTTGACGAGAACCTACAAAGATATTATGAAATATCTACCAGGACAAATCTAAGCAATGATAGTCACTTTGTCAGTATGAAATAACATCTTTACCAGGACACTTGCAGTAGGCAAGGTCAAGACCTATCAGAAAAGTTTTATTTATACACTGAAAAAATGTAGATTATTTTGCAGAAAATATTGAGATGGGAAAGTGAGAAACTCCTATACACTTGCCAATATATAAAACACACAGGTATAAAAATAAATTTTCCTGTAAATACACAAAGGAAAACCTCAGTGTAGAATTGGATGAGACACCTTCATTTCTTACTTGAATATCTGCAACAAAATTAAGGTTACAGAAATGTTTATTTAGGACACCATCACCCCAAATCATATATGTGAAGAGAAGAAAGTCTGTATTATGCTTTAGGTCCACATCCCCACTTACCTCAACAGCAGCAATGTCTCTCAATATGTATCTTAAATATGCTCACTGTGATCTTGGATGTCCTGAATAACATTTGTGGGAAATGTGAGTCTCATTATACCTGCAGGAATGCAAATAGCCTTGTTACTATATCATATTGAAAGCCATCAAGCGCACCTGGAAACTTGTAGAACTCAGAGTTTAACTGTAGGATGATTATCTTCCTCCCTTGAATGGATACCTGCAAATATCTCATGATGAATAAGTAGGATAATATGACAAACTTCCTCAATCCTCACAACTTTCCAGTGACATTCACAATATTGTACATTATCTCCACAAAAGAACACAGCAAAAGAACACTCAGTCTTGTCAGTATTAAGGCCAAAAGAACTATACAAAAACTGCAAGTGTGATTTTTGAAAACAATAGCTAAGGAGATACAATACACTTCATGAGTTAGTGTCATATCTTCTGATATCTGCATACTACCAAGGGTCTAAACAAGAAATGTTGGGGACACAGTTAGTACTTACCCATATATATGAAGTTCAGATAGTCTGTATTGTGGTTTAGGCCCACATCGCCACTTACCTCCATACTAGAAATGTCTCTGATGTCTAAGTAGGCTCACTGTGATTTTTTTGAATAACCTGAAAAACATTTGTGGGAAATGTGCTTGGTACATATCTCATTATATCTGCACATCTACAAATTCCCTTGTCACTATACCACTATGGGGAAATCAATGTTACCTGCACAATTGCAGAACTTAAGAGGTTAAAGATGTAAGATAAGCCTTCTTCCCAAAAGGTAATCCTGCAATAATGCCATTCTAATAAAAAGGACTAATAAATATGAGAAAATACATGAAGACTCATAACCTGGCAAAAACAATAAGAAGAAAAGTACATTATCTCTAAACAAGCCCAAAACAAACACTCATGATTATTAGTATTATCAATGACAAATTAACTTGATATCACCAAAAACAAGACAAATGTGATTTTTAAAACAGTAGTTAGGCAGATATAAAATATCTGCATGAGTTAATGTCACATCACATCAAACCTGTGTGTCAACAAAGATCTGAACAGGTTATTTTCAAGGAAACATGCAATTAAAGGTGTTAGTTACAGAATCAACACTATGTCTATGTAGGAAGGTTACCTGATCTGTGATGAGCACTGGCCCAATTAATACTTACCTCAACCTGCCATGTATTTCCTGATTACCTTTGATGGGTTAGCCAATATGTCTTCAAATGAAACTGAAAATATTTCATGGAATGTCACTTTAGTATAAATCTTATTTCATCAGGATGCCACAAATTCCCTTGAGCAAATGTGTAATTTTGAGACCCAGCAATGTTTCCTGTGAATTGTAGAAATCTGAGTTAAAACTCTTAAGATTGCATCTTCTCCTGAAGGGATACCTACGAGAGTCCCATGGATAAAAAATGTGATAAAAATGGGATGAATACTTTGAAATCTACATACTCAACTACCACTACCATGGGGGTAAAATGAACACTTTCTAAAAATGAAGACAATAACATCTCTAGCTCACTAAGGTTGCTTTGGTAAAATTAAGTTTGAAGAATACATACAAAAAAAGTTTATATAAGAGTCTTGAAAACATCATTGTTGACACATGTCTATTATATAATCTCATACTTGCATAAGCAGAAAAACTTATCAGGACCCTTATCAAAGGATCTAACAAACACTGTGCTGAGGTCACCGATCTCACTTACATTCAAAGATTAGATGGTCTGATGTGATGAAGGTGGAGAGCATCACTTACCTTGGAGACCAGGAATGTTGGCTTTATAGGTCTCAGAAAGGAATCTGAAAATCACATGATATATGCTAAATGAAAGAAGTTGACCTATTAAGAAGTCCTCAGACATGCCCTTCATTACAACATTGCTGATTCTACCTGAACATTTGCAGTAATCCAGGTCAAGACCAATCTCAGTCTGAGAACATTCTTATTTGGGACACCTGCAAATTTCCATGGTTATTGCTGTGGTTGGGAGCATCATGGTAACTACCTAAGTATGACAGTACACCCATTTTTAAACAGAAAATATTTCTTAAACAGAGAAAAATGATAGGTTTATATAATTTGCAAAGGCTACCATTACCTACTTGAATAAATTAAAAGAACACAATGACAATGTTGTTAGGGAAACCATCACCACTCACTAAACTCTGCCAAGAATCAGTGATCTACTCTATGATTTATTCCCACATCGTTATTTATCAGCATCCCAGGGAGGTCCTTACTCATGAGCAATATTGGGTCCATTGTGAACCTACAAAGATATTATGAAGTATCTACTAGGACAAATCTAAGCAATAATATTCACTTTATCATAATGAAATAACCCCTTTACCAGGACACTTTCAGTTGGCAAGGTCAAGCCAATGAGCAATGCATCATTTCCAAAGTGAAAAAATGTAGACATTGTATAAAAAATATTGAGAAAGGGAAATTCATGATTAGCATCTATATATATATGTCATTATATAACATATATAATGTTATATAACATTATATAACTAAAATAAACCTTTTTATACAGGGAAAATCTCAGTGTAGAATTGGCAGGGACACCTACTTTTCTTACCTGATTTTGATTTTGGCAGCAAAATCAATGTTACAAGACACAATCACCACATCCCATATATGTGAAGAGCAGATAGTCTGTGTTGTGTGTTAGGCCACATTCCCCACTTACCTCAACACAAGCAATGTTTCTCATTAAGTGCCAAAGTTGGTTCACTATGATCTCTTGGATGTCCTGAAAAACATTAATGGGAAAAGTTTCATTATATGTGCACATCTAAAAATTTTCATGTTACTATGTCATTGTGGGATACAACATTACCTGCAGTTGAGAACTTATAGGCTAACAATCTAAGATAAGCCTTCCATCCTTGAAGTGATTCCTGCAATAATCCCATGAGTAAAAAATAGGACAAATAAATATAACAAAGTACTAAACACTCAGAACATATCAAGAAACATCAGAAAAAGTACACTATCTCTAAACAAGACCAAAGCAAACATTCATGCATGTTTGTGTTATCAAGAACCAATTAACTTCAAGTCATAAGAATAAGGAAAATGTGACTCTTGACTTAGGGAGATATAAAATATCTGCATCAGTTAAAAACATATCATCTCATATCTGTGTGCCACCAAATACATGAACAGTCTTGTTGCAAAGAAACATGCTGTTAAAAGTGTTAGTTATACCATCAACACTTACCTACATGTAGGAAGGTCACTTGATCTGTGATGAGGTTTGGCCTCCATCAACACTTACCTGGACACGTGCTATGTATTTCATGAGTACCTTTAATAGGGTTGCCAGATGTCTTCAAATGAACCTGAAAACATTTTGGGGAACATTAGTATAAGCCTTATTTCATCTGGATACTGAAAATTCCCATGGGCAACTGTATAATTTTGAGAATAAACAATGTTACCTGTGTCATTGTAGTAATCTGAGGTTAAAACTCCTCTAAGAGATACTATCTTCTCCTGAAAGGATACCTACAAAATTCCCATAGATAAAAAATATGATGAATAATCAATGATTTGACATCTACAAACTTGTCTAATAGCATGGGTATGTAAAATGATATCTTCTAAACAAGAAGACAGTAATAACATCTCAAGCTTAGTGAGATCATTAGTTGAAATAAATTCGAACAAAATATATAAAATAAAATTTGATATAGTGGGTCTTGAAAACATCATTATTGACACGTATGTTAATAAGTCCCTCTCTAAAATAATATCATAGGTGCATATGAGAAACAAACTTATCAGGACCTTTGCAAAACAACAGGATAACAAAGGTTGAGGTCACCATCATCACTTATGCATATAAAGGTCAGATGGTCTGTAGTGATGAGGTGCAGAGGGTCACTTAGCTTGGAGAAGAGGAATGTTCTCTTTAACAACCACTAAGTTCATGTTGATTTCATGAGAAAATCTGAAATTACACATGTATGACATGATATATGTCTAAACAACAGAAGTTGACCTTTTAAGAAGCACTCAAACATGACCTTCATTACAGCATTACTGTTTCTACCTGAATATTTGTAATAATCCAAGGTCAACACCATTGAGAAACATGAGAACATTCTTGTTTGGGACACCTGCAAAATTTCCGTGGTTACTGCTGCGATTGGGAACATCATGATAATTGCCTGCGTGTGACAATACACCCAGGGAAAAAAGAGCAAATTTATCTTAAAGACAGAAAAATGTCATAGTTTATGGATTTGCTAAAGGTTATCACTTCCTATTGACCACCATTCAAAGGAACATAACTGTTAGGGGTAACATTACAGCTCATGTAGAATTCTGAAGATTCAATGATCTAGTCTATGATTTATTCCCACATCATTACTTACCTGATCCTAGGAAGGTCCTTTTAGTCACTAGCAATATTGGGTCAATTGTGATGTCTTGATAAGAACCTACAAAGATATTATAAAATGTCTACCAGGACAAATCTAGGCTATAATATTCACTTTGTCAGGACACTTGCAGTAGGCAAGGTCCAGACCTAACAGAAAAGCTTTATTTATACATTGAAGAAAGGTAGATATTTTGCAGAAAACATTGAGATGGGATTAAAATACGAGAAACTCCAATACACTTGCCTATATATATATATAAGTAAAAATATATATGTAATATATAAAAATATATATAAAACAACTCATAGGTGTAAAATAAATTTTCCTATAAATACACAAAGAAAAAACTGTTAAACTTAACAGTCAGAGCACTGTCATTTCTTACCTGAATACCTGCAATAAAATTGAGGTTACAGAAGTAATACGACACCATGACCCCAAATCATATATGTTAAGAGCAGAAAGTCTGTGTTATGCTTTAGGCCCACATCCTCACTTACCTCAACAGCAGCAATGTCTCTCATTAAGTACCTTAAATATACTCACTGTGATCTCTTGGATGTCCTGAAAAAGAAATGTAGGAAAGTTGCTTGTCATAGGTCTCATTAAACCTGCAGTTACGAAAATGCCCCTGACACTATGTCATATTGAGACTGATCAACACTACCTGGAAACATGCAGAACTCACACAGGTTACTCACAGGTTAATTGTAGGAAGATATGTGTTCCTCCCTTGAAAGGACACCTGCAAATACCTAATGGTGAATAAATAGGACAGTATGAATAAATAGGACAGTTCCTCAATATAATCTTTCAGTGATGTTAAGAAGAAATGTACATTTTCTCCACCTAAGACCACAATAAAACCTCATGCTTGTTAGTATTATCAAGTACAAAATAGCTGTGTCAAGAAAGGTAAATGTGATGTTTGAAAACACTAGTTAGTACATCTTCACGAGTTAATTTACATCATCTCATACCTGTGTACCACCAAAGATCTGAACGGGTTACTTTCAAAGAAACATGCCAATAAAAGTGTTAGTTCCAGCATCAACAATTACCTAAATATGGGCTGAAAGTTGGCCCACATCAATACTTACCTGGACACTTGATATGTATTTCATGAGTACCTTTGATAGGGTTGCCAAGATATCTTCAAATGAACCTGAAAAAAATTTGTGAAACATAGCTTTACTGTAAAATTTATTTCATCAGGATGCCACATTTTCTCTTGGGTAACTGTATAATTTTGAGAATAAACAGTGTTACCTGTGTAATTGTAGAAATCTGAGATTAAAACTCTGAAGAAATACCGACTTCTCCTAAAGGAATACCAATAGGAGACCCATCGATAAAAATGTGATGAACAACGGGCTGAATTACTTTGACGTCTGCACACTCATCTATCATCATGAGCATATAAAACAAATACTTTCTAAACAAGAAGACAATAACATCTCAAGTTAACTAAGATTGCTGGTGTGAAATTAAATTTGATCAGAATGTAGGCAATAAAATGATATATTGGGTCTTGAAAAATATCATTATTGACATGCATGTAAATAAGACCCCCTATAATGTAATTTCATACTTGCGCACATGAAACAAACTTAACAGGACTCATATAACAACAGGCTAACACTGTGCTAAGGATGCCATCCTCACTTACCTTCGAATCTGAAGATCAGATGGTCTGATGTGATGAAGGTGGAGAGCATCACTTACCTTGGAGACCAGGAATGTTGGCTTTATAGGTCTCAGAAAGGAATCTGAAAATCACATGATATATGCTAAATGAAAGAAGTTGACCTATTAAGAAGTCCTCAGACATGCCCTTCATTACAACATTGCTGATTCTACCTGAACATTTGCAGTAATCCAGGTCAAGACCAATCTCAGTCTGAGAACATTCTTATTTGGGACACCTGCAAATTTCCATGGTTATTGCTGTGGTTGGGAGCATCATGGTAACTACCTAAGTATGACAGTACACCCATTTTTAAACAGAAAATATTTCTTAAACAGAGAAAAATGATAGGTTTATGTAGTTTGTAAAGGCTACCATTTCCTACCTGAATAACTTAAAAGAACACAATGACAACATTGTTAGGGAAATCATCACAACACACTAAACTCTGAGAAGATTCTATGATCTATGATTTATTCCCACATCATTACTTACCAGCATCCCAGGAAGGTCCTTTACTCATGAGCAATACGGGTCCTCTGTGATGTCCTGACGAGGGCCTATGAAGATATTATGAAATGTCTACCAGGGCAACTCTCAGCAATATTATTTACTTGATCATTGTGATACCACATCTTTACCCAGACACTAATACTGGGCTAAGGACACCCGGTCAAGACTTATCAGAGTATCATCATTTCCAGAATGAAAAAAATGTAGACATTCTATAGATACCATTGAGATGGGGAAAAGCATGAGAACTACCTATACACATGTCAATATATATATAAAACTCACAGATATAAAAATAAATTTTAAATTCTCAAAGGGTAATCTCAGTGTAGAATTGGTTAGGGTACCATCATTTCTTACCTGTTACCTGCAACAAAATCCAGGTTATATAGTATTTAGGACACACTTACCTCAAATCATATATGTGAAGAACAGATAGTCTGTGTAATGCTTTAGGCCCACATCCCCACTTACCTCAACTGCAGCAATGTCTCTCATTAAGTACCTTAAATATACTCACTGTGATCTCTTGGATGTCCTGAAAAAGATTTATGGGAAATGTGCTTGCTACAGGTCTCATTAAACTTGCATGTATGCAAATGCTCTTGTCACTATATCATATTGAGACCCATCAACTTTACCTGGAAACATGCAGAACTCACAGGATAACTGTAGGAATATATGTGTTCCTCCCTTGAAGGGGTACCTGCAAATATCTAATGGTGAACAAACAGGACAATATGACAAACTAACTGAATACTCACATGTTTCAGTGACATTAAGAAGAAATGGACATTATCTCCACTAAAGAACACAATGAAAATGATGTTGTCAATATTATCAAGGGTAAATTAAGGGTGCCATATACAAGGCACATGTGATTCATATTAGTTAGGGACATATAACACATTGCATGAATTAATGTCATATGTTCTCACACCTGTGTATTATCAGAGAGCTAAGAATGTTTGGACACCATTACCTCTTACCCATATATTTGAACATCATATAGTCTGCTGTGGTTGGGGCCCACATTGTCACTTACCTTAACAACAGCAAGGTTCTCATTGAGTGTGCAAAGAAACTTACCGTGACCTCTTGCATGCCCTGAAATACATTTGTGAGAAATGTGCTTGGTACATATCTCATTATGCCTGCAATACCCTTGTCCCTATCACTCTGAGACATATCAACATTACATGCACAATTTCAGAATCAGCATTTAGTGCCTAAGATATCACTCCATTCCTTGAAGGGATATCTGCAGTTTTCCCTATTTAATAAACAGGACACATAAATAAGACAAAATATATGAACATTCAAATCTATGAAAGACAGAGTAAAAGTACTCGTCTCTCCACAAGACCACAGCAACACCTATGCTAGTTAGTATTATCAAGGACTAATTAACTTAAATGTGCCAAAAAATGATGTAAACGTGATAACTGAAATAACAGGTAGGGAGATATGACATCTCTTCATGAGTTAATAGCATATCATCTCACACCTGTGTAACACCAACGATTTGAGCAGGTTACTTGCAAACAAATATGGCATTAAAGGTGTTAGTTACAGCAACAACAGTACCTAAATGTATGAAGGCCATGTGTTCTGTGCAGAGTTGGCCCTCACTGATACTTACCCCAATACCTGCTATCGATTTCTTTAGTATCTTTGATAGGATTGGCAAAATATTTTCCCATGAACCTGGAAACATTTGTTAAAAATGACTTCAGTTTAAATCTTATTTCCTCAGGATTCCTGCCAATTCCCTTATGTTACTGTATAAATTAGACACTCATCAATGTTACCTGAATAACTGTAGAAATCTAAGGATAAACTTTTTAAGAGATACCTACCATCCTCCAAATGTCCTGGAAAATTTGTAATTCTAGAAAGTGTGCATATTACTTGGAAATCTGCCTACTAATCTATCAGTGTGTATAACAATGTGTATAACATTCTTTCTTAATAAGAATACTAATATCACAAACTTATAAAGAATATTACAGTAATACTAATTTTAATTAATTACAATTAATAACTATTAACATGGTCAAATAAAAAATACTGATTCTTGAAAACATCCATGTGGACATATGTGCAAATAAGAAATACTATTACATGATCTATACCTCTATATGAAGAAAGAACTTAACAGGACACTGGAAAACAAGATTACACTGGGCTAAGGACATCATACTCACTAACACGGATATCTAAAAATCTGATGGTCTATACGAAGGTAAGACCCACTTATACTTACTTGGTTACTATGAAGAAAGCCTTGTTAGTGATCACTGTTAGGCTTGCTTTGATCACACAAGTGAGATTCTGAACCTGATACATTGGACAGGTGCAGAAGGTCAAAACTTGATTTATCCACAGAAATCAAAACTAAGATACAATGGTCATGTGATTCCATGTGACATCGCTGCAGGGAATATTGACAATCCCTGGACCTCAGTGCTATTTCTCCGAACTGTTAATGTCATTGTGCAAGACACTATCATCTCTAATCCAAATACCTGTATGAATTTTTATTGCAAATATTACCATGTGGAACAGCAGGATAACAATATTAATCAACATATCCCTCATTCATTGCCAGGGATAAATATACTTATATCTAAACTTTAAGGGAGGCCTTCCTGGTGGCACAGAGGTTAAAGTTTCAGCACTATGATGGCATTGCCAGCTACTACTGTGGTATGAGTTTGATCCCCAGCCAGGAAGGTGACCCACATGGCACAGCAGATCTCTCCTCTCTCACCTGCTGCTCCCCTCAGCAGTGTATTTTAGTAGATCTGCCTATTCTGCTCCCCACTGTCTCTGGTAGATCCTCTTAACCACCCCTCCCCCCCCACTCCTCTGGCCTATAACCAGTTCTTGTTTGCATAAATAAATAAAAATAAATCTTTAAATTCTAAGGGATAAGGCTTAATACACTGGTTGGACAATATTATTTTCAAATGAATGCTTGTAATAAATTTGTATCACCAATGTTAAAGAAACCATAACCATGTCCCTAGTTTTCTAGAGACCATGTGGTTTGTGGGTGCTTTAGGCCCACATCATCACTTACCTGGATACAAGCAATGTCCCACTAATCATCATTGTGAGGGTCACCATGACAACTATAAAGCAGCCTGAAAAACACTGTGACAAGTATGTCCACTGTCACACCTTCTATACCTAGGCCTGCAAGTGACCCCCGTTTAGTGCCAGCATGGAAGGACTTGTCAACTGTACCTGGAATCCTGTAGTACTCTAAGGTATATGTCGTTGTCAGAAGTGAGAGGTGTGGAGTCAAGGGATGGTGAAGCAAACCATCTTCCGTTGACTGCTGACCTGAAAAATAAATCCAAGTTTGTTACTGTGACCCACAGCTCCATGATTATTATATGTTTATCTACCATGTGTCAGCTACCACATGGTTCAACATAAATTTCCTCCAAAATTAACAAAAGGAAGAAAACATGGTTGCTAGAATTCTAAAGTGTCTTTAATTTTCTACCAGATGATGTGCACAAAAGTCACAGTTATAGGAAGTTTGGGGACACACACTCACTTACCTTATCACTGAGTGGCACATGGATGTGAGGAGGTCTAGCCACACACAATCCTTGACTCCACACCAACAACATCCCAGTAACTACCACTGACTGACTTTCTGTGATGTGGTCCCTTGAATCTGAAAAACAGATGGTCATAAATGTGTTTGTGTGTGTCTTACTTTGCATGTACATCAGCTATTACTCATGTACCATTTCAGGACCTATTGATACTTCCTGGATACGGGCTCAACTGTGAGGTCATATCCTGGGAAGACACTCTCTTCTCTTAAAGGGAAACCTGCAGCATTCCTCCATCTGGAATACTAGAGTGGGTAGTAACTCACATTACCTAGAAACCAGCATGTTATCTTTCATTTATAATTTAAATACAATTCATATGTAAAGAAGAATTTAAAAAGTGTCATTCTCACTAGTTAGTGTTAATAAGGACAAAATAATTTCTTACTATATGTGTGACCAAAAAAGGATATAATTAATCCTCAAAATCATTAATTATGTAAAGATATGAATTAAGATGCCTCTAGAAAGTTAATGTCATATCATCTTCTATCGCTATGCTACAATATGTCATAAAAGCATGCCTGCAATAAACCATATTAAAACTGTACTAAGAGTCATCCTCTCTTAGGTACACAGCTAAAGACCAAAAGAACGGTTTTGGGGTAAATCCTACTGAACACATACGTGGTTACTATAAGGTCCCATTAATGATTGTTAGATCCACAGTGATTTCATAACTGCTGGTAGCTTTGAAAAGTGTACATGGCCTATCTGTTTAAGGCTAGAAAGACAAAATGATTTTACTAAAAAAAAAACCCAAAACACTAAACAGATAAAATAAACAAGGGCCTCCCTGGTAGCACAAGGGGTTAAGCACTGCACTATGAAGCATCCGCAGCCACTGCAGCACATTTAATCCCCAGCCAGGGAGATGACACACATGGCACAGACAACCTCTCCTACCTTACCCGCTGCTCCCCACAGCAGTGTATTTCAGTCAATCTGCCTGTTCTGCTTCCCACCCTGTCTTGGTGCATCCTCTCACCCCCGACACCTCTGGCCTGTTTCCCAACTCTTATATGCATAAATAAATGAACCTTTAAAAAAACCAAAATGGCATCAGGAACTTATCTTAGTTACCTACCTCATTAGGGGAACTTCCACACTCTTCAGATCTTCCAAAATTTTAATGTCAATCTCCATTTAGACATAGATCAATCTGAAACCTAAAGACACCTCATGGTCAATATGTGGTACCAACAACAGGTGACCTTGCCTACACAAAACATACCCCCCTGTTACTACTAAGGGTAAGAACCCACCATATGTAAACCTTAAAAATTTATGGGCTCATACTTACAGCACTCGTTGATATATTGCATAACTGAATACCTGCAAAAAATCATAGTAACAGGAAATTTAGGAACACCATTCATTCTTACTACACATCTATCTTCTCATGATCAGTTTGCAGGGTGCTAAAGGCACACATCATCACTTACTTAGAGAAAAGTAGAATCTCACTTATCATTATGAAATACACCTATGGTATCTTGACAGAGACTTGACAAACACATTATGAAAGGTGATACACCATTTTGATGAGGACATTGCAAATAACTTTGCTTACTGCCATCACTAGGGGACCCAACTACACCTACCTGGTTTCTGCAGTATTTCAGGATCATTGCTATTGTTAGATTTTTTTTCCCAATGACCTGCAATAACGTGGTTACCATTGTACTGTGAGATTCCATCATCATTACATGGGTACCCATAAATTGTTCAGCTACCATGTGATTAAAATTGTTGTCTTAAATATAAATCAACAAGAAAATATGGTTGATGGATCTGAAAAAGACTATCCACTCTTACCTGAATACCTGGAATAAACCACATTGTAAAACAAATTCAGAAGTCAACCTCACTTATTTAGATATGTAAATGTCTTATTGTCTGCAATGAAGGTCCACATCATCACATAGCCTAGATACCAGAAATGTTTCCTTGTAAAAACCACTAAGTTTTCATATAAAAATCTAAAAGTCACATGATATACATCTAAAATTACAGTAGTTGATATATCAGGACACCTTTGAATTGCCTTTAACATTGCCTTCATTATGACAACACTAACTTTACCTATTTTTAGTAATATAAGATATAAACTAATGTCAAATATGAGAACTTTATGCAAAATTTCCATGGTTACTGCTGTGGTTGGGATCATCATAATTATGTGAATATGGTGATGCAGGGATAAAAAAATTACTCAAAATACAAAAAGAACAATTTCAGGATTTATGGAATTGATAAAGGCTACCATTTCCTACCTGAATAATTTCAAGGAAATATGTATCAACAATTGTTAGGGAAACCATCACAACTCACCCAGCTATTGAAAGATTCAATGGTCTATTCAATGATTTATTCTCACATAATTACTTACCTGCATCCCAGTACCGTAATTTACTAATGAGTAATATTATGTCCACTGTGATGTCTTGACAAAAACCTAAAAGACATTATAAAATGTATGTTAAAGCACACATTTTTTACCAGGAAAAGTGCAAATAACATTGTTTACTTCATCATTATAAAAGCGTACCTTTACCTGAATCACATCAGTAATCCAATCTCAAGACCAATGTTAGAGAAATGTCATTTCTTCACTGCACAACTATGGACATCCTATAGAAGGTTCTGAGGTGGGAGAAACTATGATAAATACTTGCACACATGCAATCCCTTAACAATCACAGGGTTAAACATAAATTTTCTTCTGAAATATAAAAAGGAAAAATCAGTGTCTAGAATGTAGGAACCTAATTATCTGACTACTTGTAACAAAGTCAAGGTAACTAGAAGTGTTTGTGACATCATCAACACTTACCCATATATACATATATATATATATGAAGATCACATAGTTCGTGTTGTGGTTTAGACCCATATCCCCACTTACCTCAACACCAGCAATGTCACTGAGTGCCTTAATGAACCTCTGTTCTCTCTTAAGGTATGGCCTGAAAATGATTTGTGAAATTGTAGTTGGTACATGTATCATTCAATATACTTTTATGTGTGCACATTCTCTTGTCACTATGCAATTTTGGGACACATCAACATTACCTGGAGTGTTGCAGAACTGAGAGGTTAACAGTACCAAGATCCCTTGATGTAATACCTGCAAATATCCCATGGTTAATAAAAAGGACAGTATGACACTATCTGGATACTTGCAATCTGCCAAAACATGAGTAAGAATATTATCTCTACACAATAATGCAGCAAGACCACAAGATTATTAGTATTATCAAGGACAAATTAACTTAAACATGCCAACATCAAGACAAAGGTGATTCTTGAAAATTAATGTCTGGAGCAAAAACAGATCCATACAAGTTAACATCATTCATCTCAAACCTGCGTCTTATCAAAAATATGAACAAGTTATTGAAAAAATATATGGCAACACAGGTGTTAGAGACAGTATCATCACTTACCTATTTGTATGAAAGTCATGAGATCTGTGCTGTGGTTAAGCCCCTATCAATGCTTAACTCAGGACCTGCTATATATTTCATACCTTTGATAGGATCGTCTTGATGTCTCCAAATGAACCTGAAAAAAAAAAGTGAAAAATGAATTCAGTATAAATGCTATTTCATCAGGACATGAGCAAATTTCCTTGGTCAACCACACCATTTTGAGTTTCCTCAAAGATACCTGCATAATTATAGAAGTCTATAGCTAACCTCATGACAGTTATCTTCTCTTCAAGGAATACTGGTAAAGACCCATGCAAGAATGTGGTGATGGACAATATGCAAATGACATGGAAACCTGCCTGCTAATATATCACTAAGGGTGATTAAGATACATACCTTCAGAAACAGAATATCTCAAGCCTACAAACACGGTCAAGGTCAAATTAGTTTTGAACAGCATACATGGAAAAAAGTGAATCTAATGAGTCTTGAAAACATTATTCACATGTATGAAAATAAGGCTCTCCAAGATGATCTCATATCTGTACATGAGGAAAGACCTTCATAGGGACCCTGGCAAATCTACAAGCTAGCACAGTGTAAGGACATCACCCTCACCACATATATATCTAAAGATCAGCAGGCTGTACTGAGATAAGACTCACATCATAATTACTTGTTGACTGGCAAGGAAGACCTGTTAGTGACCATTGTTAGGTTAGCTGTGATCTCATGATTGCATTCCAAGAATCTGACAAGTTAGACAAGTGTACTAAGGACAAACTTGACTCACACAAAAAAACAAAACCCCAAAATAACTGGCAAATAATGTTGGTCACTGACATTGCATAAACCATCAATACTACCTGGACCTAAGCAGTATTTTATAATTAACATCATTGTTAAAGCTACTATCACCTCTACTCTGAATACCTACACATCTCTAAGGTTTATCATGCACTATATAAACATTTTAAAATTTATGGGCCAATGCTTACTAGCACTGATTGAGATACTTCTTAACTAAATGCTTTCATAAAATCATGGTAACAGGAATCTTTTTTCCCATTCTTCTTTATTTATATATATTTGACATCAATTGTAATCCCCTTGTATTCCCCATCACCATATCACCAGTGCACCATCACTTCAGTCCCTTGTGCTGTTATCTGCCCTGTCCCTCCCCCCTCTCCACCAAGTGTCCCCAATTTGTCCTTGTCTTTTTGTTTTTGTTGTGATTTTATTATTATTGTTGTTGTTGTTGTCATTGTTATTGTTCTTTTCCTTGGTCGCTTATTTGGTTTCCTTATATTCCTTCTAGGGGGGAAACATGGTAACAGAAATCTTAGAAACACCACCTACTATTACTTAAATGTCTTCTTAAGATCAGTTACCTGTAGGGTGCTAAAGCTCACATCATCACTTACCTAGAGAGAAGCAAAATCTCCTATCGGTCATTATGATATATACCTATGATATCTTGACAAAGAACTGGAAAACACATTATGAGAAAGGATACCTCTTAATGAGGACAATGAAAATAGCCTTTGTTACCCATCCTACAAGACCCATCATCAAACCTACCTGAATCTTGTAGTACTCCAAAGTCTGTTTTTGTGACATACTTCCCCAATGACCTGCAAAACATGATTACTAACGTACTGTTCAGTTTCATCATTATTAATGGATTCCCATAATTACTCAACAATGACATGGCTAAAACTGTTCTCAGAAATGTAAAACAGTAGAATAATTCAGTTGCAAGACATGATAAACAGTATCCTTTCTTACTTGAATGCCTAGAAAAAAATGGTAAAAAAAGTTTAGCCATTCAGTATCAGTTACCTAGATATATAAATGTTAGATAGCCTGAAATGGTGAAGATGCCCAAAATCACTTCATTGAATACCAGAAATGTTTCCTGTTAAAACCCATTAAGTTCATCTTAATCTCATATAGAAACCAAAACCACATGTCTGGAGAAAAGCAGTTGATGTACACCAGGATACCTTCAATTTACCTTAGGGCATTCTTCATTATGACAACATTGATTCTACCTGAATATGTGTAGCAATCCAAGCTCAGGTCCACCGTCCAATATGAGAATATTCCTTTATGGGACACTTGCAAAATTCCCATGGTTACATTTGTGGTTGGGATTATCATGCTAATTAATTGAATATGACAATACTCACAGGGATAAACAGAAAGTTTAAGTAAAATACAAACAGGAAAATGTCATGATTTTTGAAATTGGCAAGGCTATCATTTCCTACTGGAATAACTTTAAAGAAACATGATGACAATTATTAGGGGAACCATCATCACTCACATAGCTATCTGAAAATTCAATTGTCTGATATGATTTATTCTTACATTATTACTTACCTGTAGCCCAACATTGTCCTTTACTGTGAGCAACTCTATGTCCATTGTGATGTCTTGACAAGAACCTACAAAGACATTATGAAATGTGTGTTAAAGGACACAACTTTTTCTATAAGGATAACTTCAAATAATATTAGTCTAATGGTCATTATGAAATAGCAAAATAACTTTGGCAGTGGCAGTAATTTAAGGTCAAACCAATGTCAGAAAAACATTCTTTCACTGCACAAATATAGATATTGTAAGGAAAATTTAAAGGAAAGGAAAAACATTATTCATACCTGTGCACGTACTAACTGATAAACTCACAGTTAAACAAATTTTCATTTAAATACAAAAGGGGAAAACTCAAACTAGGATTGGTAGGGATTCATTATTTCTTATGTAAATACCTGCAACAAAAATGAACAAGAAATATTTGGATCACCATTACCACTTATCCACATATACGAAGAACAGATAGTCTGTGTTGTGGCTTAGGCACACCCCTCCACTTACCTCAACAGCAGCAATGTCTCTCATTAAGTACCATAAATAAGCTTACTGTGCTCTCGTGGCTTGTCCTGAAAAACATTTGCGGAAAATGTGTTTGGTACAGGTATCACTATACCTGAATATATGCAAATGCCCTTGTCACTTATATTAGGACCTTTCAAATTTACTTGGACACGTGCAGAAGTCAAGGTTGACTGTACTAAAATAATCATTCTCCCTGCAAGGCAATCTGCAAATATCCCATGGTGAATAAACAGGACGATATGACAAACTACCTGAATATTCATAATCTCACAACAACAAGTAGTTGTACTCATTATCTCTATAGAAGAATACAGAAAAAGCTCATGATTGTTAGTATTATCAAAGAAAAATTACCTCAAGCAAGTCCAAAACAAGGTAAATGTGAATTTTCAAAACAGTACTTAGAGAGATATAACACGATGTACGAGTTAATGTCACATTTCTTGCCTGTGTGCTAGCAAAGATCTGATTAGGTTACATACAAACAAATATGGCTAGGGGCAGTATCATCACTTACCTATAGGCCTGATGGTCATATGATGTGTGCTGCGGTTTAGGCCCACATCAACACAAACCTCAATAGCTGCTTTATATTTCACTGAGCACCTTTGATAAGATCTTGATGTTGTCTCCAAGTGAAACTGGAAAAAATTATGAAAAATTACTTCATTATTAATCATATTTTATCGTGATACCAGCAAATTCCATGGCAACTGTGTAATTTTAAGACTCATCAATGTTACACACATAATTGCATAAATCTAAGTATAAACCTCATAAGACAATCTTTGACAAAGCAGCAAAGAATGTGCAATGGAAGGACAATTTATTTAATAAATGGTGCTGGGAAAACTGGATGCTACTTTCAAAAGAATGAAGCTAGACTGCTACCTCACATCATGCACAAAAACCAACTCAAAATGGATTAAATAATTAGACATAAGACCTGAAACCATAAAATATACAGAAGAAAATATAGGTAAAACACTTCATGGCATACATCTCAGTAAGATCTTTAAAGACTCATGTTCCACAAGAAGATGTGGTACATATACACAATGGAATATTATTCAGCAATCAAATGATAAACTAGGGTAATTTATAGAAACATGGATGGAGCTAGAAAGAAATATACTCAGTGAAACAAGTCAGAAGGCAAGAGAAAAATATCAAAAATATCGGATGGCTTCACTTTTGGGAGGAATGTGAAAGAGCAACAACAACAACAACAAAGAAGTAAGCTCAAGGAAATGGGCAATTACAACCAAAAACAAACAAACAAACAAAGAAAACTCAACAAGACCAAAAGGTCAAAGATAAACCAAAGGGACTATTGGGGGGGAGGGGAGGGCAAAGACAGGGATAAGGGCAGAAGGAACACAAGGGTCTGAGGTGATGATGTACGGGTGAAATGGTGGTGGGAACTCCCTGGGGAATACAAATTATGTCGAATATAATTAAATAAATCTAATTAAAAAATAAAAATAAAGCCAAAAATAAAAAAGACTCATGTTCCAAATCAAAAAAAAGTGAAGGAAAAGATAGACAACTGGGAGTACATCAAACTAAAAAGCTTCTGTACAGCAAAAGAGACATTAACCAAAACAAAGAGACACCCTAATGATTGGGAGAAAATCTTTGCACTCCATACAACTGACAAGGGACTGATCACTAAGATACAAAGAGGTGACATGACTCAACAAAAACAAAGTAAACAATGCAGTCAAAAAATGGGCAGAAGAGCTAAAAAGACACTTCTCCAAAGAGGAAATGCAAATAGTCAATAGGTGTATGAAAAAATGTTCAGTATCACTTGTAATCAGGGAAATACAAATCAAAACCACAATGACATACTAGCTTATACCAGTGAGAATAGCACATATTAAAAAAAAAACTAGCAACAACAAATATTGGCGAGGCTATAAAGAAAAAGGAACTCTCCTACACTGCTGGTAGGAATGCAAATTGGTCTAACCACTATGGAATACTGTGTGGAGGTTCCTGAACTACTAAAAATGGAGCTACCATATGATCCAGCAATTCTACCACCAGGAATTTACCCAAAGGACACAAAAACATTAATTCGCTGCACACCTGTTGTTTATTGCAGCACTGTTTATAATAGGTAAACTATGGAAACAACCCAAATGCCCCAAAATAAATAACTGGGTCAAGATGGTATATATACACAAAGGAATATTACTCAGCAATAAAAAAAGATAAACTCATGCCATTTGCAGCAACATGGATGGAGCTGGAAGGGATTATGCTCAGTGAAATAAGCTAGAAAGAAAAAGAAAAACATGGGATGGTTTCACTTATAGGAGGAATGTAGAGGAACCAAATAAGCGATCAGGAAAAATAATTATAATAAATTAAAAATCAAAATCAACAGGCAACTATAATTCAGAGACATTCTGTAAGGGAGGAGGGAGAAGGATGAAAACTGGGAAGGGAAGAGCACAAGAGACTATGGTGATGGTGCATGAGTGAATTGGTGGTGGGAGTTTTACAGGAACTACACCTGAAAGCAGAAAGCATAAATTATACAAAAATGATGTAAAAAATATATAAAATAAGAAAATATATCCTATCTCCAGGGAATACCTTTGAAGTCCCATGGAAATAATGTCGTATGGAAAATGTGATAAAAGACTTTGATATCTGCCATCTCATGTATCACTATGGGTGTATAAAATACATACATTCTGAAATAGAGTGCAGAAAAACCTCAAGCTTTAGGTTCAAGTTAATTTTGAACTTTATACATGCAAAATAAGTGAATATAATGGATCTTAAAAACATCATATTCACATGTATGAAAATAAGATGCTCTCTAAAATAATCTCATACCTATATGTGAGGAAATTAATTAATGGAACACTGACAAAATAGCAAGCTAGTGCTGTGCTGTGAAAGGATACCATCCTCATTTACCTACTTCTGAATATCAGATAGTCAGTACTGAGATAAAATCTACTTTATAGTTATTTGGTTACTAGTAAGAAAGTGCTGTTAGTGACCATTAATAGGTTCGCAGTTATTTCATGACAGCAATCCAGGAATCTGACACATTAGCTAAGTGTTCTGAAGGACAAAACATGATTTACCCAAAGAAATAAAAAACAAATCCAACTGTCCCATGATCTTGGTTCCTGACATCATTTCAGGAGCTATCAACATTACCTGCATTTCAGTAGTATTTCACAGTTAACATCATTGTTAAAGACACCATCATCTTTATTCTGAACCTGTAGAAATCTCATTACAAATACTGTGGTGTAGAACAGTAGGATTAATTACCCAAACTCACATCTCCCTCACTTGCTAATAAGGATAAACATGATTTATTTAAATTCTAAGAGATAAGGATTGGTAGCATTGGTTGGAACAATTCATTCTAAACTGAGTGCCTATAATAAACTGAGCAACACAGATCTTACGAACACCATAACCACTTCCCTACTTATCTAGAGGCCCAGATGGCTTGTGGGTGCTTTAGGCCCATATCATCACTCAGTTGGATACAAGCAATGTCCCTCTAAATATCATTGTGAGGGTCACCATGATAACTAGACAGCAGCCTGAAAAACATTGTGACAAATGTGTCCACAGTCATACCTTCTATACCTAGGCCTGCAAACGACCCTGTTTAATGACAATAAGGCAGGGCCCATCAACTCTACCTGGAATCCTGTGGTATTCTAAGAAATACATCATTGTGAGAAGCGAGAGATGTGGAGGCAAGAGATAGTGAGCAAACCATCTTCTGTTGACTGCTGACCTGAAAAATAAACCAAGATTGTCACTGTGACTCACAGGTCCATGATTATTAAGTGTATATCTACAAATTGGTCAACAACCATATGGCTCAACATAAATTTCCTCCAAAATTAACAAAAGGAGGAAAATACAGTTGATAGAATTTGTAAGGTGTCTTAAATTTCCTACCAGATGATAGCCACAAAAGTCATGATTTCAGGAATGTGTAGGGATACACACTCACCTAATCTACGACAATGTCCCAACAATGTCCCAGTGACTACTATCGAGTACTTTCTGTGATGTGGTCCCTTGAATCTAAAAAACAGATGGTCATACATGTGTTTGCACATGTCTCATTTTGCATGTACACCTGCAAACACCCTTCATATATCATTTCAGAACCCATGACTACTTCCTGGATATGGGCTCAACTGTGAGGTCATATCCTGGGGAGACACTCTGTTCTCTTAAAGGGAAACCTGCAGCAATTCCTCTGTCCACAGCACTATAAAGAGCAGTAACTCACATTACCCAGAAAACAGCATATATGTCTTTCATTTCTATTTTAAATATATTCCCTCTGTAAAGAAGAATGTAAAATGAGTCATTCTCGGTAGTGTTAGAGACAAATTAATTTCTTAACTACATACATGACAAAACCAATAAATAAAATAAAATTCTTAAAAAGTCAGATCAAAGAAAGATAATCAATAAGGGCCCCTCCAAACAGACTTAGTTACCTACCTCATTCAGTGAGTATCAGTGAAACAGGGTCTTGGAACAGGGCCCCCAATGTTGTTGGACCCAGCCCCGCTGAAGGACACTAAGTACAGGCTGCCTCTGGAGCCACTGAATTCTTTGGAGCCTTCCAGTCTAGGAGCCTGCCCTGACCTCAAAGCAGGTCCAGTCTGGGCAGGGACCAGGCTTTTCCCTTTTATATCAGTCTCCAGGATACACTTAAGAATGGACCAACTTGATTGACGCTTAACCAGCACCAATCAAATAGCTGGGATTGGTGCATCATCCCTTTTTGACAGTTATGCAAATATGGTACAGCTGACCCCTCCCCTTTTGGAATTTATGGAAATAAAGTATAGCTTGCTCCTCCCCTTTGGAAGTTATGCAAATATGCTGCATTTTGCCATCTCCTTTTGGCAATTATGCAAATATAGCATTGTAAACCTCCCAATGCTGATTTCAGCTGCATAGGTGCCAATCAACCAAGAGGCCCAATCAGGTTCAAAAGGTGGGACTGAGGTGATGGTGCACTGGTGAGATGGTGATGGGGAATACATGGGGATTACAATTAATGGCAAGTATATGTAAATTTTAAAATATTTTAATAAAAAAAATGAAAAAAAAAATAAAAAACATGATGCACTAAAAAAAAAAAAAACAAAAGGTGGGCACCCTGGAGAGTGATTTTTATTAATATTATTAGAGTAAAATTAATATCTTAACAGCATACATGCAAAAACACTGTAACTACCAGGTTTAATAAATTACATTGATATCTGAAAATAAGAATGAATTTAAAGTTAATGTCATATAATATCTGTATACTAGCACAACCTTAATAAGATACCTACACACAAAAATGTTCTGCACTTTGTTAGAGACATCATATGTATAGAAAGACAAATATATATGTTTATATAGAGAGTGTTACATATAAATTTATATTTGTCTTTATAGAAATATAGATATACATATATTAATCCATATGTAGATTTATAATCTCTATTAATAACTGATAGGAGGATGGATAGACAGACAAACAGACAGATATTTTAAGGAATGGCTCACACTGAAACAGTGAAGGCAGGTGTCCAAGGGAAGAGCAGCCAAAAACCCAAGAGACACAGCAAGGGCTTCAACAATCCCTATATAATAGGAGCTTATAGCCAATAAAAGGACAGTGTCCAGTAGAGAACAGGTCACTGTCTATGGATTCTCACCCATATGCACAATTGCAGGACATCCCAGGCTCAAGGAACAATAGCAGTGGAGATTATTTTACCAACAGGAGACAAAGAGGGTATGGTAGCCACAAGTGGCCAGTTATCTCACCCCAGACAGTGCCCACCAGATGTATAGATGTAAGCAGTGTGCTGGTCACCTGTCAACAGAACTAGACAGCACAGGTCAGTAGTGATGGTCACCACTGATCACCAGGAGTTCTGGACAGCACTGGCTAGCAGTGATGATCAATACTGGTCACCCAAAAGCAGTGTCACAGAGACAGCAAGTATTAACAGCTCTTTGTGAGTTGTTGGACCATACCAACGACAGCTCTTTGAGACACCAAGGTTCTTAGGTGCTCCTTTCAGGTGATGTCAGAGACCAGATTGGAGGCCCAATCTCTGACAAAGGTTTTCAGTTTCTCTTTCTTTCTCTGAGTTTGGTTGCTGGATGCTTCTCCTTTCAAGGTTGATTGCTGGTCCTTCCTCTTTCTTCATTCTTCAGAGGCTGGAACAGTGTCTTCCCCTTCTTTCTTCAGAGCCTGGAATAATGTCCTTTCAGCTTTCTGCAGACCTGCCTTATATCCTCTTTCAGGGTGCCCCACCTACAAGTCTGACTGGACTGTTTTTCAATCCTATTGCTGTCAGTTCCTGCCAATGAGGCAGCTCTGGTTGCTGGATGTTGTGTGGTGGTGGAATAGTTCTGGTTTAACATGATTCTGGAGACTCCGGGAAGAGTTTCAGTTCAAGTCTAAAAGGTCTGCCAACAGAATTCCTCTTTCTCAAGTGAAGTCAATCTTTTTTCTATTAAAGCCTTTAACTGATTTGATGAGGCCCACCCACATTATTGAAGGCAATCTGTTTTACTCAAAGTCCATCAATTTAGTCATGAGATTTTAATTTCATCCAAATAAACACCTTCACAGATAAGCGCAAAATAGTGTTTAATCAAACAGCTGGGCACTACAGCCAAGACACATAAAAATAACCATAACCATAAAAATAACAGATGAAAATAACCATAACATTAGTTTTCAGGCTCCTCCATGGGTAGGACGTTTTTCCTGGAAAAATGAAGCTCTCTCCTGCACAGGAATGCTATATTTCCAGTGTGAATAAGCTGTGGAAGTTACTTGAAACCAATTCTACAAAGGCTGTTTGATCTGCAAACATCAGGACTTACACATGCAATCATTGAAAAGAAGCCATTTGGAAAATCAATTAACTTTCTTTTGTGGAGGTTTTTCAGCCCCCTCCCCATGTAAATGATTCAATATCTAACAAACCATCACTGCAGCAAACAGAAAGACTTTCACAGTCCTATTTTCTGGGTCTAGAAGATGTGGATTCTGACACAGAATCCAACTCAAATCTCACTAGTCAGAGGACTTGGAATTCCCCTGGTAAAGCTGAGGCAATAGAGAAAACACACTAGACTTCTGAAAAATACCTTAAGAAAAATTAAAGGCCTATTTGAGTATGTGAAACTCTTTTATACTAAGAAAACACAGGTTAAAGAAAATGTCTAATTTGTATTCTCAAAAAGTTTTGGAATCACCTACCTATTGAATGAATATAACATTGGAAAACATTACATTCAGATGAAAATTAGGATTACTAAACTTAAATATGCAACAGAGGCAGTAAAGGACTGATTGCTGCAAAAAGAGAAAAAGAAAAAAGCATTTCTCTGAATAATTTGGAAAAGGATGATGAGATGAAGAAATAAACGTAAGTAAAATGAATAGAAATATTAAGGTACTTTTTTTCATATCATATATCTTCCACAAAATCAGATGATGCAATTTAAATGTAATAGGAATTTTGGGCCAATAATATATTTGTCGCTCCAGACCTACTCACAACTTTTCCTACCCCAGTGCTTGTCTTATGAGGATTACCTGCATAGATGGCTTCTAGAGACTGCTCTTGAGAAACATTGGCAGGAGGTGGGAACATGGGAGGAGAACGAGGCCCAGATATCTATTCCTCTAGCTGGTCACTGATTAACAATGTCTGTGGTCTTTTTTCTGAAGCAGGCCACTGCCCCTATGTGCAGCACTCCTTTAGCGCTACGGATCTAGTTCCAACTCACAGCTCTTTCCACATCCTGGAAACTACACCTTCCTTTTACCTGTTCAGACCCAGAGGTGGTAATGGATCCCAAGCTGTTTTATTCTAGGTGCTTCACCACCCCTTTATTTCTTTTAACACTTTCTATACCTCGTTAAACTCTACTCAATGACTTGATTTGAGAAGACAGCATTTTTATGCTACTGGGATTCTGACTGATGTAAGCACTAGTTTAAAAAAAGAATAGCAAGAACAGAGGAAAATCTTGAGACTGTAGATCAGAGTGACCCATCTAGTTGGAGAAGATAATGAAAAGGGCTATTACTTTGAAAGGAAAAGAAAATCCTCAGATTGTCTCGATTTCAATAGAAAAAAATGTGATTAAAAGTACCATGGTTACTACTGAGATCAATAATATTTATGTTAACTTTACCATGGTTAATAATTATTTAATGGTTAATGACTCTGATGCTCTGATACCGATTTCACATATGGGGTTTCTCCCACCATTAAGGATCAATTCTCAGGATGACAGCTGGGTGTCCTACAATTCAACGCAATTATGATAACATCTACCCTGAGATAGCACAAGATTCCACAGCTTCAGGACTCCGTTCTTTCATACTGCTCCCATTCCCCATTTCAAACACTAATCTCAAGTCCAGGTTTTTACCTGTACTTCTAACCAACTGACTACAAATCAGACATGCCTACAACACCCTCCTTTGCTGGATTTGAATATTTTGCTAGAGTGGCTCACAGAACTCAAACATTCATTTAGTTTATTATAAAAGGATATAACTCAGGAACAGTCAGATGGAAGAGATGCAAGGGCAGGGAGTAGGGAAAGGGCACAGAGTAAACATGATCTCTCAGGGCATGCTGTTCTCCATGCCTTTCCATGTGCTCGCCAATCAGGAAGCTCTCAAAAACCTTCCTCCTGGATTTTAAGGAGTCTCCTTACAGAGGCAAGACTGATTAAGTCATTGGTCACTGGTGATTGACCTCAATCTCTAGCCCCTCGCTTGTGGTCAGTGGGATGGGACCAAATGTATCTACCCTCTAATCACAAGGTTGGATTCTCTGGTAACCAGCTCTCATCTTTAGGAGCTTTCTAATAGTCACTTCGTTAATATAATAAAAAGATAACATTTTCTTTCATCCCTTAGGAAAGTCTAAGGTCTGGGGAGCTGAGATCCAGGAACGGTGGACAAATATCACATATATGTGAGAAATACATTTCGGTAATCTGAATGATAAAATTGCTTTTTCTTATAAATCCCAATATTTTAATGGCCCAAGGAGGCACAGAGTTTGTAGAAATAGCATCTTGTTGAGATCTCATTTGGCATAAAATTGGAAAGCTGCTGTTGTTTAAAGGTTTTATATGGCCATAGCTATTTACTCCCTCCCCTGTTGCTACGTCCTTTGCATCGTATCTCTAAAATATCCTCTCACTCTGTGTAGGGTATTTGTCTCACTCCTTGGCTCTGGGATAGCCATGTGACTTGCTCTGGTCACTGGAAGTTTAGAAATGTGAACCCAACAGGGGCATAGAAAAAAAGTACCTGATGTTTCTGCTAGTGCTCTCACTCTAAGACCTTTTCCATGTATCAGTGAACTTCTGAGAATGAGATATGTGTCCCTGTTGGGGTTATCCTAGTTAAACCTCCAGAACCTAATCAACCTAGACCACATGAAGTGGCTACTGATGCAAGACTGCCCAACTGAGATCAGAAAAACTTCCCCACTGATCCATGTTTCATGAATTAATAACTCCTTAATGTTGTAATGCCTTGAATTGCAGAATGCCTTGTTACACCACGTTACTATTGCAATAGATAAATGATACATGAGGAAATCAAGGTATTCATTATCCCAGGAATCATGACCATAAGAATTACATAAATTTGAAATTCCCTCAAATTATTTTTCTGCATCTATCCTCTATATTTTAGTACTTATTATCAACAAAATGCTTAGAATTGGCAGGTATCTATGGCTGGTTGAGATGTGGAAAAGTTAATACAAATCGTGTTGGGGAGAAAAAAACAATTATTTTTCCCTCTACCCTTCTTAGGTTCATTGGCTGGGGTGCACTAATTGAACCAACAAAATACATTAATCAGAGGAAAAAAAGAATGTTTCAATAATATATAACCAGCACAGGAGTTTGACAAAAAATGGGAATAAGGAGGTGGTAACATAATTCAAGTTTAATATCTTGTAGATTAAACAAAGCAAAGGGCTTTTGAGCTTCTGGGTAGGTTAGGAAATTTGGGGGAAAGAGATGAGGAAAAGTATGATAAATAAGAATTGTTTAGTAAGGCTTATCAGACATAAATTAGTGAGTTCTTCAAATGTTAAGAGTTCTCTCTTTCTGGTAAGGAGAGGGAAATGTTTCTACAAATGGAATCTGTGGACCTTATTTTTGGTGCTTTTCCTGTGTCTGCTGTTTCTCAATGGCCTTTAGCTCAAAATAGCCTATATGCATATTCTGGGGTGCAGAAATTTGTGGTTAGAGAAAGGTATAGATTCTATCACAAGAAAGAAAGGAGAACATAGGCAACAGGATGGAATATAAAAAGTGCTTCTGAAAAGTAACAGAACCTGATTCCTGATTTTTCATTTCACTTTTTAGCTATGTGCTGATTTTTACTAGAACTGATCCATTCAACCACTACACAATTTCACATATAGATTAAAAGCCTTTATTGAGTCTTCAGTCTGAGTCTACCAAGTCAATTATTTGATGAAGACCCATTGACATGTTCCCTTGCTAGTCTATCTATAGGGAAGGCTGTGCATGCTTGTTATAAATGATAGCTGTTTAAGGATGTAGATTGTTTTCACCTTTATGAATTAATTCCCAATCCTTGGCTTTATAGAATAACAGCAAATTAAAATGAAGAAATGATAGGTATTTATCTTTAAATGCCATGAAAAGTTCTTTGGGTTATAGTTTTTCCAAAAGGATGGATCCTGCTTTTTAACCTCTTTATGATTCCTCTGAATGCCTTATAATTTTAGGAAATATCATAAAAATTATTAGAATACAGTGTAAATGTGCATGCGTGATATTGGTACAATACCCAATGGCAGAATCAATAAGGAAATATATCAAGAGAATAAAAAATCTGATTAAGTAAAAACTGAGAATGATGGCATTACAAAAATGAAATAAATCAAAATGAAAAGCAAATAACAAATGAATAAAATATTTATGGTAAATATGACAGGCAAGGGTTTGATATCTTTTATATAAAAGAAACCCATCTAAAATAATTAGAAATGACAAATTGTAGGAAAAAATAGAGAAAGCATATAAACTGTTGTTTCACATAATAACACATAATATGGCCAATAGGCATATAAGATATTCAAACTCTCTAGTAATAATGCAAATTTGTACTTTTGTTTCTGGCCAAGATACAGTATTGAGACTGAATTTACCCTTACACCTGAAACAACTCAATAATAAATAAATATATGAAATAACTGTTTCCAAGACACTGGATAGCAAACAATGAAGGACAACTATCCCTGTAAGAGAGCAAAAAATGAGCTAAATCCTGGGATTTTTTAGGTTAATAACTGAAGAGAGTTTCCAGGCTGAGACAAATGGAAGAGCAATCCACAGAAAACACCAAATTCCTGGAGTTGAGGAGACAAAGCTGACAGTTCAGGGACAGCAGGATATGTAGAGTTCATAGGGCAGAATACTAGACAGGAGAAAGATTAACAGAGACAAGTCCAGAGGTCCAGAAATATGTAGAGAACCTTCCTTGAGTATTCAACAGAGTACCAAACAGACCATGTGTGATAGGAAACAATGCAAAGCCAGCGAATGAACCATTTGGATGGATTAAAGTACTACACAGCACTCACATAAAGCTGGGAATAGTGCCTATTTTCTCTAGTCTGTCTGGAAAAATGTGTAATTCATTGGATATTAGATAAAAATGTTATAAAGATCAGGCCTCAACACAGGGAATAACTGGCTCAGACAGGGTTTAGGATGAACTCACCCTGAAATATGACAACACAGCACACTGAATATTAGGAATACAGGTGTATACTCTGAATGTTCAGTAAGAAAACTAGAAACTTGAAAGATATAAACAAAGACCCAATATAAACATTTAACAATGAAAACTGTAACATATGAGATGAAAAATACACTGGATGGGATTAAGAAAATATTAGTCATTGTAGAAGAAATCATAAATGAACATGAAGGCATAAACAACATAAACAATCCAAAATAAAACACGGAAAAAAAGGGAGGGGGATTAAAATGTAAATAATCTATATGCAAAAAGGGACAGACCTATCTCATATTTTCTACAAAAATTTACTCAAATGGATCATAGGGTCTCCCTGGTGGCGCAGTGGGTTAAGCAATGCACTATGAAGCAAACCGTAGCCACTGCAGCACCAGTTCAATCCCTGCTGCTGGCCAGGGAGGGGACCCACATGGCACAGCAGACCTCTCCTGCCTCGCCCGCTGCTTCCCTCAGCAGTGTGTTTCAGTCCATCTGCCTGTTCTGCTCTCCGCTCTGTCTCTGGTGAATCGTCTCACTGCCCTGGACTCTGGCCTGTACCCCAGCTCTTGAATGTATAAATAAATAAATCTTTTTAAAAAATGGGTCATAGACATAGTTGAAAAATATAAAACTTTTAGAAGAAACTAAGGCAAAAATCAGTATGACCTTGAGTTTGGTAATGAATTTTTAGATACACGACCAAAAGCATGATCAATAAAAAAAAAAAAACCTGACAAGTTAGATTTTATCAAAATTAAAAAATGTTCAAAAGGCACTGGGGGAAAAAAGACAAGCCATAGAAAATATTTGCAAATCTCACATCTGATAAAAACTTACATTCAGAATATCTAAAGAACTCAACACAAAGAAAACAACCCAATTGAAAGTGGGCAAAAGATTTAAACAGACACTTCACTGAAGAGAATATACAGATGGCAATACATATATGAAGTGTGGTGCTCAACATCACATTGCTATCAGGGAATTGCAAATTAAAAGCATGATGATACAATACCATACAACTATTAGAAAGGTTAAAATGAAAGTCATACCCAACAATACCAGATTCCAGCAAGTACACAAAGCAGCTGGAGTTCTTATACATTGCTGGTAGGAGTGGACTCTGGAAAATGGTTTGGCATTTCCTTATAAAATTAAACACATACTTACCATATGTCCCAGTAATCCCACTAATAATACATAGTTGCCTTAGAGGAAAAAAAACCTCAGAAGCATGTATATGAATATTCGTAGCAGCTGTAGTCATAATTTCTAAAAATTGGAAATAACCCAAAAGTCTATCTGCAGTTTAAAAGATAAATAAGCTGTGGTATATTCATACAATAGAATAGCATTTAACTATAAAAAGAGAAAAAATATTAATACAAGCCAATACATGTATGGTTCTCAAAGGCATTATACTGTGTGGAAAAGAAAACCTCCAAGATTATAGACTGTATGAGTTAATTTACATGACATTTGGACATTTGGAAAAGGCAAAATTATTGGTATAGAGAACATATATTAGATACCAATGATTAGGAGTGAAAGGAGGTTCAGCTACATACATTTTGGGTAGTGAAAATATTCTGAATCTCATTGTGTGGTTGTTGTACATGTGTTTTAATTCATAGACTTGCACAATACACATAATGAAATACTACTATATATCCATCAAGATGGCTAAAATGCAAAAATTGACAATTCCAAGTACTAGCAAGTATGCGCAGTGATTGGACTGCTCATCTACTACTGGTAGGATACACACTGTGAAATCCCGCTATAAAACTCTTGAACAACATTTACTAAATTTAAACATATGCATATCCTATAACCTAGCACTTCTATTCAAGGGTGATGTTGGGGTGGGAGATTTACGAGGATTCACCTGAGGGAATAAATCAAATATTGCACAAATGTGAACAACATGCATACATGTGCAGGTATAAGCATGTTCATAGCTCAAAAATGGAAATTGCTCAAATCCTCATCAACAAAAAAAGGGCAATAATCCGTGGTATACTAATATAATGAAAACTATATAGCAAAGGAAATTAATAAACTGCTACATCTAACAAATAGATGAATCTCCAAAATACAATACTGAATAAGAAGAGTGGACACACACATACAAATGCCTAGCATGTAATTTCATTTTTAAAAATCTCCAAAAATGATAATTCTAATATGTTAGGATAGTGATTATTTTGGGGGAGGAAGTAGAATTTTTAGAGACTGGAGTATAATGACATAATGACATAGCATCATTCTTATGATATTGGTAATGCTCTAATATTCTGCACAACTGATGGTGACCTTTATAAGAAAGAGTAGCCATAATACATTGTCATATGTAAAAGTACTAATTGTATTTCTCTATGTTTTGACTATTTGATTTTATATTAAAGTCAATAAAGTAAAACCACTTTGGGTTATTGGCACCAACGAAATAAAGCATAAATACCACCTAGGAATACCAATAATAAATATAGGTCATGCTGTAACAGGGTGGTCCCCAGGAAAGGGGGAAATTCCAGAATCCAAATTCCACCCTAAGTAGGTGGAGCTGAGCAGGGATTAAAAAAAAATGTTAAGAAAAACCAAAAACACAGAAGGAAGGGAGGAAGAAAAAAGCAGGATGGAAAGCAACAAAGAGACCTGAAGGAGGCACATGGAGCAGAGGGACATGTAAAAAAAAAACAACTGCGCTAGCTTTTTAGTCTTAAACTAGTTAAAACAAATGTGAGAAACCTGTAAAAATGTTAACAATAGCAGCTTTCATCTTAATTTTAATTTTGCTCTTTTCCTCCCAAATTTGTCTAACTCTTTTTAACCCTTTTCTATGGGTCTCCACTAAAAGGTCCTTTAGACGTGTAACAAACTTTTAAATGTTACTTTAAACCAATCCTATTTAACTAAACTTTTACCCTCAAAAAATAAATAATTTTAAATACTTAATAACTATATTCTTTGTCCTTTCTGTATTAAACCCTAATTATATTAAAATTCATTTCCATTAAAAATCATATATTTATCTTAATACAGCAAATAACAACACCCATTCAAAAAGGGCAGGTTTAGGGGTTCCAAAGTGCCCCTCTCCTTGCCCTGTAACAATGCCAACTGCCTTCCCAACAGTAAAATTTCCAGGTTGAGGGAACCATCACCCACAGCTTGCCCTCAGGCATGACAGGTATGTAGCTCTTATGAAAAGAGACCCCTGGAATAACTTCCATAAGAATTTTTTAACTTGGACCAACTGATGAGAATAATTTGAAAACATAAAGAATTCGGTTGGAATTTCCATTACGATCCATTTGAAAATTAGTTTGAGGAAAAAAATCAGTTCTGAGCAGAAACTAAAGGAGATGTTTTCTTAAGCATTCCTCACATTCTTTCCACTCCAGTGTTTCAAAGCATTTGGCTCAATCATTTAGAGATCTCTAGGACTTTGGAACAGCATATCAAACCTTTCAGTGTACATACTTGCTTCTTTATTCTTAATACCTATTACTATAGATAAATCCAGATTTATTTTATGGAAGAAGGAATGTTAAGATAAACAGAAAGAACAAAGGAGGGAGAAACATTTGATGTAATGTTTCAATAATAAAGACATAGGTCTTTACACCAAAAGGTATTGAAAATACTAAACAAGATAAATAAAATAAATTTCCTATAAACATGTTAGTGAAATGGAAGAAACCAAGTATCCAGATGAAAACCGTAGAAGCCAGAAG
Source organism: Galemys pyrenaicus (assembly GCA_019455555.1). Taxonomy (NCBI): domain Eukaryota; kingdom Metazoa; phylum Chordata; class Mammalia; order Eulipotyphla; family Talpidae; genus Galemys; species Galemys pyrenaicus. Next base: position 3,331,882 of record JAGFMF010012069.1, on the reverse strand, counting down.
AAAGAAAAAATAGAAAAGGATGCTTTTTCTATAAAAATGGAATACACTTGGTCAAGGTGGTAATGTAAAACATTCTTTGAGTTTCAAGCACATTCCATATAATATTAAGAAGGAAAAGTAAAAGGGTATAATTGAGTTTATAAGAAAGATAAGCATCTCAAAACATGAAACAGGAACCAGAGCAGTGAGCAGGGTTGAAGTCACAAGCTAGCTGGACCTTAGGGCTGAAACCAGAGATGACCAGCAAATAATGAATAAAAGCAACAAGGAACCAAAATTTCCATTTAAGTAGCGGGCCACCATTGAAGCTGCTCTCTGAAACTCCCTCCTGAAAGGAGATTGAAAGTGTTTCTGCCAGTTTCTAACTAGGGTTTCAGCTCATAAAACACAGTAGGTGCAGGCACTGAAAGACACAGAGAAAGCTGCCAGCAATCTCTGTAACTGAATCAGCCATATCCTCAATATCACCAAGGGACAAATATTACCAACTGTGAAACTTGATCTGCTCCCGGATGGGAAAGCTATAGACAGCTTGAGTGTAAGGTTAAGGAAAGAGAGCAAGAGACTAAAAAACAAGTGAACAATCTCCATGGGCCTGTATTACTTGGGTGGGGGCTGTGACCATCATCAGCCTTTTCACTGAGCCACAAGCCACGTGATCACTTCTGACATCAGCTCTGACCTATAGAGCATAGGTAGTTCTGGTGCTCTTCACGACAGCGCACACTAATGGTTTTGGTGTGTACCATGTCCTCTAGGCCTGTCTGAGGCATATAAACCCCTGGTAGATCTTCTGGTTTCACATAATTTATCTACTTCAGCATGCCCATATCCTTGACTTTTTAGTTCTTTCCCCCACTCTTTGCCATGGCAACACAGGCACTTTTACTTTGTTCCCCCCCCCAATATTTGCTTTCTTTTCTCCACTATCAATTCACCCTTGCACCATCAGCATAGTGTCTCGTGCTCTTCCATTCCTGCCTTGATCCCAATCCCTTTCTCTCCCCTTCTTCCCTGCAGAATGTCTCTGACTTGTAGTTGTCTGTTCATTTTTGTTGTTTTTTTCCCCTTTGGTGGTTGTTTTTTTTCTCTTGATCCCCTATATTTCTCCTAAAAGTGAAACCATCTGGTATTTTTCCTTCTGAGCATGACTCCTTCGAGCTCCATCCATGGTCTAACAAATGGCATTCGTTTATCTTTTTCCTTTCCTCTTTTTCTTTATTTATATATAATTTGACATCAATTGTGGTCCCCATGGATTTCCCACCATCATTTAGCTTATCTTTTTTGATTGCTGAATAGTATTCCATTGTATATATATACCACATCTTCTTGATTCAGTCATCTATTTTTGGGCATTTGGGTTGATTCCAAGTCTTATTTGTTATAGTGCTGCAATAAACATAGGAGTGCAGGTACTCTTTTGAATTGATGTTTCTGTGTCCTTTGGGTAGATCCCTAGTAGTGGAATTTCTGGGTCATATGGTAGGTCCATTTTTAGTAGTCTGAGGAACCGCCATACAGCTATCCATAATGGTTGGACCAGTTTGCATTCCCACCAGGAGTGCAGGAGAGTTCCTTTTTCACCACATTATTGTTGCTAGTTTTTTTGATATGTACCATCTTACTGGTGTAAGGTGGTATCTCATTGTGCTTTAAATTTGCATTTCCCTGATTATGAGGGATGTTGAACATTTATGTTATATGTCTGATGGCCATTTGGAGAATTGTCTTTTGCGTTCTCCTGCCTTTTTTTTTTTTTACTGGATTGTTTAGTTCGTTTTTGTTGAGTCGTATGAGTTCTCTGTGGATCTTTGTGATCAATCCCTTATCAGTTATATGGAGTGCAAAAAATTTCTCCCAATCTGTGAGGTCCCTCTACTTTGTTTTAACAGGGGCTGTGCTAGTTTAACAGGCTACATAGAAGTAGCAACTTTGCTCCCATCCCCTGGGGTTCCTGCCTGGGTATTATTTCCTTTGTTCTGACTGGACCCCAGTCAGTGAACTCATTTACCCTGTATTATACTCTGGCCCACCTGATCAAGCACCCTCAAAATCTAACCCATGTGTAATCCCCTAGCTCCTGACAACAAATATTAGCCAATGTTCACAGATCCTTTGGGGTGCAATATTTTTCTTACTTTATTAGGTCAGCATGACTACAGCTAGTGCATGCTGGAATTTAACCCTAATTTTACATTTGGTACTCAGGAAGAAGGTGTTTTGAAAGCTTCTAAGAAGAACAACTTTTTCCCTATAGGTGAGAGGGTAATACCGTGTTTTCTCACACAGGATAATTTCTACCTTTTAAAAAGTGTACTGGGTTTCCTCTATGAGGGAGGGTCAGGAGAGTCTGCCTAGTCATAATCCTTGGGAACTTTAACCCAGAAGTCTATATTGCATGTGTTATTGTTCTAGATTTTTGGAACCTTGGGCCTTGACCTTAGCATTGATGTATCTTCAATAAACACTGTCTTGTTTTTGAAGCTCCTCTACACTCATTATCAGATACTGGTATTTTTGCTCAGATGATGCATGTGAAAGCTACCAAAGATGCCCTCTCGTTCATATTTAGTGTTTATCTATGTTTAAATGCCTTTATTTGCTCACTATCCTTCTGTAGGGGCTCAACACAACTTATTGATAATTCTCCAAGCTCACAATCTTTGTATACATTGTTCACCCAAGATCTTTCCAATAATTGTAACAATAGTACAATAATTTATAGGGTGTTCCCCTTCATCAAAATGTTTTCCCACATCATTGCCAATGAAACTTTTCACAGCTGTCTCATCATACCTCACAAGCAAGTTGATATAGGTTTCCTTTTCCCTGCCAAGTAATAATTAAATGGTCTTCACCTGGAAACAACCCAAATGCTCAAAAAAAGATGATTGGATCAAGATGTGGTACATATACACAATGGAATACTCTTCAGCAATCAAAAAGATAAACTAGAGTCATTTATAGAAACATGGATGGCGCTAGAAGGGACTATGCTCAGTGAAATAAGTCAGAAGGGAAAATAAAAATATTAGAGGGGAAGGATTGAGGGCAGACGGGAACACGGGGGACTGAGGTGATGGTGCACTGGTGTTACGGTGATGGGGAATACATGGGGATTACAATTGATGTCAAATATATGTAAATTAAAAAATAAAAATAAAAAAATATCAGATGGTTTCAATTCTAGGAGGAATATAAAGGAACCAAGTAAAGGACCAAGGAAAAGAATAATAACAACAATTAAAAAATCACAACACAACAAAAACGAAAAGACAAGGACAAATCAGAGGCACTTTGTGGGGGAAAAGAGACTAGGATGAGGGCAGAAAGAGCAGAACACAAGGGACTGAGATGATGGTGCACTGGTGAAATGGTGGTAGGAATTCCATGGGGACTGTACTTTATGTCAAATATATAAAAATAAAGGGAAAATTTTTAAAATTAAATGGTCTTCAAACCCCATATTTTCTTGTACTAGTACTGATAATGACCAGTGTCAGTTGAAGCCCTCTGGCAATCAGATGCTGAAATAAAAGTACGAGACATTTGTATTTTTGAAAGACAGTGAGGGAACAGGAGTACATCCAGGCTCCAATGAATGAATGTCTGACACAAGATGATGGAGGAGAACAAGGTATTATGTGGGAAGAGACGCAAAATGAAGTGCATCTCTAAGGAAATCATGGTCAGTGCAGCAAGGTATTTCAGAACAAAGACTGCTTGTACTTCTAGAGGAGTTGTGCCTTGACACCAGCTCCATGAGTGGAGTGGATTGGGAAGAGTGTGCCCTTGACTCAAACATTGCAGTGGATCTCAAACATGATAAAGGCAACAAGCTTACTGTGCTCCTCCCAGCAGTTTTTCTCTAATGGATATCTAAGTGACCCGTTTTTACCACTGTCACATGATTTAGAAAGATAATTTAAAAATGATAATTTTCAAAATAACAAGTAAAATCATAATAAAAATTCTAACAAATATGTATATGCCACCTATTTATACACAAAAAATGAAATATTGGAAGAAAATAACTTCTGATTAAATGGATACATAGACCATGTTCATGGAAAAGACAATTCAATACAATAAAATGTTAGTTCTGCTTATTCTGACCTTTGAATTGAATGCCATTACAATCACATAATTTAACAAAATTTGTCATAAAATTTATCAAGAAAATATTAAAATACATATAGATGTTTAAATGTTTTTGGTATTTAAAAATAATTGAGTCAAAAACTTGTGGTTATGGGATTGAATTGTCTTAATTTATGATTGTACAATGATAGTAGGTCAGGAAAATAAAGAGTTGCAAAGTAATGGATAGAGTTCAATTCTAATTTATTATTATAAAAAGTTATTCATGTGTATTAAAAGACTATACATATGTCTATCAAATATGCTCTTGAAAAATATTTTTGGGGTAAGAGTAAGAGGTTTTGCACTGTGATCATTTCTCCAAATGTTTAATGAAGTATATAAAAACAAAATCAAGTGAATAAAGGAAATAAAACAAAGTATGGATAATCACCCTAGCAGATAGCAAGATTTATTGTAAAGATATAAGATAATTTAGGCATAACTACAGAACTTAATGCAAGTGAGAAAGCCAAAGGCAGCCAAAGAAGATGCCTTATAAATTGGAATATTTTTTCATTTTCAACTTTGTTTAAATTCATAAGGTGTGAATACCACTCAGAGCAGAAAAGGGCCTAATTCTTACTGTTCCACTGCCCTGTTTTATTTAAGCTTATATCACTAGTCCAAAGAACTTTCATAAACAACCGTATTTCTATTTCAGGAATGTTCACACAAAAATTGGGTCTGTTTTATGAAGTTGTTGTTAGCAAGAACAAGCCAATGAGACTTGTGAGTTAAAAATGAATGTAGTGAGAGGAAAAAAAGAATCATTGCAAAAAAAAAAAAAAGAATCATTGCCCAAATCAACACATTTGCCTCCATTTCTCTAGTGTGATAGAAGTCTCTCTCTCTCTGCAGACCACCTCCTAGCTATCATTTAATATTTTATCTTACTGGTCTCTGATGTTACATTTTCTCTGTGGGTGATGCTTTCAAATTCTTTCCCCATAGTTTTCTTTATAAAAAATAACCAGATAGAATGAAAACTTTACAACATTATAAAAAATAAACTGCAAAGGATATAAAAATCTAAATGTGAAAAACAAACTAAAAATTTAAAAATAACCTATAGGAGAATATAAATGTCACTTTAGACTTAAGATGATTTTTTTGCCCAGAAACAACAACAAAAAAAACAACAAAAATTGTTGGCAAAGTATTGATACATTTTGACTAATATTTATTTAAATAATTTTAATTCATTGATTTAAAATTTGATTTGATTTAACCAGTTGCCTTAGGGAGCCTTCTAACCTAAAGTAGACTTGTTGTGCGTGAGAAATAAAATTTATGGGATAAGTCCCTAGGGTTAAAAGTTGTCTAAGGTTCAGTCTGAAGGGAAGGACTGAAGTCAGGAGACAGGGAAGGGGGCCCAGGGGATTTGATGGCACCCAAGACCAGAGTGCAGCGACAGATCAAGGCCAAAGGACAGCAGCTCCAGAGAAACAAAAATTCGAAACTACCCCGAACAAACCCGCCAAAAAGAGAGAACAAAGACTAACACAAAATCCCAATAGATAAAAGCAGCCTCCTGATTTTTACCAATGGCAACTCTTTTGAGTCCCCTTCTGGCAACAGGAGCTGTGCTTTGCTGCTTCACATAAATTTAGCTTTGCTTTGCTTCAAATAAACTTTTGCTGTGCATACTCCACTGTCTGTTCTCCTGCTTTCAAGAGGCCACTGGCTCCCTGTCCCGTCTGCCATCTGGGGAAGCCAAAATCAATCTCATGGGTGAAGAGACGATTGCAAGTTTCCAATCTAACCTAAGCTTATCCTCATACAATAAAGTTAGTCACTTTATTGCCTTTTTCAAAGAATAAATTCTTGGATTTTTTTGAATATGACAGATCTGTTTTCTATATCCACAATCTCTGCTTTTGTTTCATTTCTTTTTTGTTTCCTTTAGGTTTAATTTTGTGGTTTTTTCCAACCTACTGAATTTGATTATTTGTCTTGGTTATTAATATAAATATTTATGGCTAAGTTTTTTTCTGCATAATGTGTTATTTTATACCTGATATATATCATTCATATAGTTGTAAATACATTTTTGAAATTATTTTTGTCTTTTTTCCTTTTTTTTATTAAAATATTTTAAAATTTACATATACTTGCCATTACTTGTAATCCCCATGTATTCCCCATCACCATCTCACCAGTGCACCATCACCTCA